>UZAN01039865.1:62752-107154 GCA_900618425.1 Echinostoma caproni
TGGGAATGTGTTCTTTCTCCCAGGAGTTTCGTTAACCCAAAAACCAATGCTGAAAAATATTGTGAATGTTACCGATAGCCGCAGCCTTTTCCTTCTCTCAACACTTTCTTATCAGCCACTTCTCAAGGGCATTCCTTATGCTCTTGATGAGCTGACCTTGTATTGTGGGCATCCGACTTCGGTGGCATTTCCGCAGCATGCTCATGCGGATGTCCACTTCGGTTCTCATGCTACGTTGCTCATTTCCGATTAAGGAAAAAACATATTCCTGTAATGTTTAAAAACGAAAATTTGAAAGATCAAATCGCACCGTCATCCAGTGGGTCTAACATTGACGAACGGTTTGAAGGCAGTCGTGCTAATTTGACATTGGAGAATACTGAGACTTTGTTATGGCCAGGGGCGTTGTCCATTAATAGTAAAATAGAATGTCCTTGAGAAACGATCTTGCGGTTGAGATCGGACAGCTAAGTGTGAAATAACGCATGAGTCATCCATGGATTATTCGAAGAATTATGAATGCAGGCAAGGCTCTTTCTATCCATAGCCCAAAGATATCGTGGAGTTTGGAATTTTCTAATAACTAACGGTGACAAATTTTCTCCATTCACGCTCGCACAAAGCAGTGACCCTTTCTGGATTTTTAGGCTCTAGAAACTGTTTTTCTTTGAGACTTAAGGTTCTTCTGGGAGCTGCTTGAATTATAATGGTGTTTTATCCCAATTGAAAATATAAGTCAGCGTATCCATGGATCAACTGCAGTAACCCCACTAGTGCATTGCATCGGCTGGTACCGCCAAACTTTTACCTTAAACCTATGAAATAATGCACATAACTAGTTGCTTGTCTCTCACTTTTTTTAGGGTTGAATAACACATCTGTCTGACCAAGAGCGAGACCAAATTTTGGAATATTTGAAGTCACCATTCTTTGTACTAACTGAATTGCCTTCTTACAAATGATTCTCTCCATCATAGGGAGCCAGCCGTGCTTTACCTTATAGCAGTAAACTATGCCAAGGTTGGCTAATTCAGTCTTGAAAATGTTTTTGGTTTTCAGCTGGCATCTTTCCTGATAGGCTCTAGTGTTCACAAATTATCCGATAGTGGTTCAGTGGGATAAAGCACTGCAAAGAGTTTTTCTGGAAATATCAAATGATTCGGCTATTGAGCTCTGAGTTCCACTTGCCTGATTCGGTATTTCCAACACGTTCTGGTCGATAAGCCATCGCAAATTTTGGTGTCAAGTGACAGTTTTAGACTGTTGATATCGGTGTATCTTTCTCGCAAAAACTTATTCAGTCAATGAACAGAGTCATGTTTGCATCACACTAGGAAAAACGCAATTGGCTGAATGCGGCATTGCAAGTTGGCTGGTCAATGGCCGTTCCTAACATCCGTCAACGACAAAGTGAGTTGGTATCGAGAATTGCGACACACTGAAGGGTGCGACATTGCATGGTTAGAAACTACGTTATTACACAGGGTTGGCTTGGTTTATCGAAAAAGTGGCAAGATATTGGAAATTACGACTTCTCAGGGGTGCGACTTAGCAGGAGATTGACCGTGTATATAGATATATAGTTTCGTCACAATAACCTCATTTGCAACATCGGGTAAATTTGTTTGGACAGCTCTTTCAGAACCAGTCCATTGAAGAATCAATACAATGATTCGATGATTTGTCGATGGGTTAGATGATACTAACCACAACAAAAGCCACTTAAGCATCTTTATTGAATTTTTTTACACAAAGTAAGCTATTTATATATACATTTTATAATAAGCAATAGATCGTTGACTATATACATAAATATATATATATATAAAGCAGTGCAGAATTAATCTAACCAGACTCGTGGCGAGAATACAATACACAACAAGTTACTCGCTTAACATCCTCATCAAGTAATATGCACTAACTATATATGATTACAGTTGATTTCTGCCTTTATTTGAAAAAAACAAGAACAGATAATTTTACTTTTGCTTGAGAGTGAAATGCAGTGAGGCAGATTTGAAGATTAATTTATCCGCTTAATTGTCAGCTACCAGTGTTACATGATCAATCGTGAATCTTTCCAGGCATATGAAATGTGAATGATCAGAAATATATTTACCTTGTGCAATGATAAGAAAAATATCATTCCATCAATAAAATGTGGAAAGCGTTAATAAAGAAACAGTAGATATTAAAATAAAACTTCAAGCTCTTAATCGGTGTAATTGTTAGTCAACTACATGGAAACAAGCGGCACCGTATGACCTGCAAACCGACTTTTTCCACAGCTTTTAATGTATTGCTAAACCACTTAGAATGGTTATTTCAAACTGGAACCTTTGATGTCAACTTGGTTTTATTTATGGTGTCTCGGAAGTATCAGGAAATAGAAGCTGAATATTAAGGCGTAGGAAGATCGGGGTTAGTTCGGTGCATTATGGATAAATCTCAGCCTTCTCGGTTATGTAAACAGAAGCATATTACCAGAATTGACCGGTCAAATGTGAACGGATAATGAATACACAAAAAGAAAGAAAAAGAAGTCTGCATTGGACCGGTGGTGTTTACTTTCGTGTGTGTGTGTGTGTGTGTATGTGTAATTAGCTTATTGCCAGTCCCAAATGTTATCATCGATTTTGAGAAAGACAATTGCATAATAGCAATCATTCCGACACACTTATCCAGTAGTAATAATAAAGTGGTTTCTGAAAGTAATCCTCAGAATTTATCCGAATTATATGCAGGAGATGGTATTTTCTTTTCGAAAGCAGTACACTCTAGACAACAAATCAGTTTGTAGTATACAGGATCAGATCGCGATTCCGTAGGTTTTGAGTGATGACACTCCGTTTGTGTCAATCAAATTGTTCCAAGTGAGAATAAGTCGGCTTCGAGGGGGGGGAGGGGGTAACTAAGATTTTTGTGAGCGTCGCACAAAGTGGTATCACAAGTACCCCTGGGTTCTATGGTCAAGAGTACGGTTGTAACCTTAACGTGAATAGATTATATCTATCTGTTAGTTGACGGGCAATAAATGATCGTAGAGGCAATTGGATAAACGTTGATGCGTTCTGTGAAGCATTGTCTGTGTGGATTACCAAAGTGGAACAACTCCATATTTATGAGCCCCACCAGTGATTGTTCCCGATCGATTAATTAGTGAAGCAATAATATACATCTAATCAATGTTGGATACCCTGGTGATCTCTCTCCTGGAAGTGACCTGGAGGTCAACCCAGTAGAGTAGAGCTTCACTGTCCCCAGACTTGAAGTATCGCGTGGCCTCAAAGACCAGAACTGAATGAATGGTGTTGTCTATCTGTTTCCGGTGAATACGATGAGAAAGCAGAAATGCAGATTAACTCTATGAACGCTGGTTCTTAAACCGTCCTGCATAGCAACGCAGATGGAATTGAATTCACATGCCGGATGCTGATCTTCACGATTTGCTGTTCTGTATGTGGGAAGACCCACTGTTAAAAGTATGTGTATATCGATTTTACTGGCCTCGTAGTCGGACGATCTTATGAATTACCTGGTCTTTTTGGAGTTGTCTTTCATCATGAAAGATCTCGGTACAGGTCTTCTTTATGATGGTCGATGAATTAATGAACTCAATGGATGAGCCCAACTTTGCTAACTGAACCACGAATCTTTCATAAACCGAACTACTTCCTGTTAATCCATTCAGCAGTCCAATTGTTGTAACTTGTGTATGGCGAAATAATGGTCATACTGCCTTCAGGGCTGTCCAGGTAATCATCAAAACAAGATCCCCATTGGTTATGTTACTTAAAACTAAATAAGTAGTAAAAGATTAAAGAGCGAAATTTACATCACTCATGTTGTAATCGTACGGATCAGATAGGAATCGTGCTCATAGACTACTGAGCAACCCCAGTGACCAGATGAAATATATGGTGATATATGATGCATATTCCTAAGGCTAAAATCTTCCCATACTCCATACAATTCAAAAAGAACTGTAATACTCACAAAATGCGTGGATCAGGAATCGGAACCACAATTGAAAACAAAACACCGCTCAGCACAGGAAATCAGTTGCCGAGATCCACCTAGACTGAGAGTCAGGGACAGAACATAAGTGGTAACCAGGGTTATTTTATTGAACGTAATTAAGTGGATTAATTTATATGTAAAAAGAATATTTATTGGCGCAACAGGTATTAACCAATCACTGTTCCTATTCTGTTTATCACAGGACTCATGTTTAAACCGAATGGCTTTTGATTGACCCAGACTGTAGGCCCCTGATAGTTTGTCCTGAAAACGCAACCTTTGGCTCCTTGGCTGGCGTTATCTTGAAAGGTTGGATCATTACAAGAACCTCTGGTGATACACGTAGACCTTTTCCTCTCAACAAGATACCCCAGATCGCGTCGTCTAAAACAGAACAAACAGTACAGTTCAGATGTGATTTCCTCTCTGGAAATATATCGGTTTTTCGTCAAACTTCCTGCAATCTTTTAGATCTTAATGATTCCTTCAAACTGACTTCACGCGTTCATGCCCAGAAAAAAGAATCCTTACCAGGTTAATTACATTAGTCATCTTGAAAGATTCTGTGCACCAAAAATTCCATTTCATCTATTAATGACAAAGCTTATGTGCTTGGTAATATTCGTAGGCAATTAAGAATCAAGTAGCAAGATATTTCGTACTATGCGTTCTATATATCACGTTTTACTACGTGTTCATTGTATAATCCCATTCCAGGTAAACGGAATTCCTCACACTCATGGAGGTACTGAGAGTTGCTATGTCGTGAACACCTAAACGCTCAATTCACCACAGTCCCAATGAGGTCTCAGAGGAGATAGGTTGTTGGTAGTATGATAAATCCACGTCATTCTTTTGTATCTGACATTCGAGACTGCCAACAACCTAGATATGTTAAAAAATAACTCTTAAATTGTACCCACAGCTTTGCAAAACATCCTTAGTAGTTGAACAACAGACCAACAACATGCCATTTGCTGGTAGATTGCATTAAACTCGTTTGAGGTGGCGCGTGAGGCAAGGGGAGAAGCCGAAAGCATCTCAATTCTATTTGTGATCTGAAAACACGTATGTAAAAAAGCGAATCCCCGAAGAAAATGAAAATGCATGGGTAGAGCAACAATTGAAATCATAATTAGAACAGGAATGCTTCTAGCTACTTTAGACTGAAACGAAATTATACCAGACAGGGGTTAAGGCGAACGGGGGGGGCGTTGATACTCAGGGTCCCATTTCCGATCGAGCGAAGTCTGTGCGAAGTGCGAAGCACTTATGTTTGATGGATTTAAGGAGAGAGAGCACGTGGGTAAAACAGCCAACTGGCAGTAACGTTAGTTAATTCTAAGATGTGATTCGGCTCTGGATAGTTAGTCTGGAAGAAGGGCAAGATGAGGCCACCCGATTAGGTCAGTTTTAAACGATCTAGTGTTGCGATTTTTTGATAATCATGAGTATCAATGGCGAACTATTTTTTAAATCATGTGAGTCAAATCCCGGAAGCCCTGGGACACTATGCTGTATATGCTGTATGCTGTATATATGCTGTGTACAGCATACGATCGTCGATTGAACGGTTACCAGAAGTGAACAGGTGAACATGGGTTTAACGAATAAGAAGCGGTCGTGGGACAATTAGCCATGGGCTTTTCCTTCACGAGCGATCTCTGTAAAAAAGGACTAAAATATCCCTAAAATGATCCTGATTTGAACCAATCTGACTCGCAACTAAATAAGGCAAATATGATGATCTTGTTTGCTTACGGGCAACACTTGACTGTGCATGAGCTAGAGATTCCTCCTCGAACAGTAATGCCGAATACCAATTTGTACAATACTCTCGGTGTTCTTAAAATCTGGGAAGCACTGGACAGCTGTTTCGACCTGATTGGGTCTCATTAGCAGTGCGAATCCATTGACCCAGCTGCGGATCGAAACCGGGACCTCACAGATAGAAAGCAAGCATACTACCTACTCGCCCACCGGACAGCTGCTCAGACCTTTTCTCTTTTCGAATTAACACGACATAGCACAAACCCGTCTATGCGAGATTGTTGCGAGTATCGATCCTCGCTCATCTCAGCACTAGCCTCCAGGGATATGATGTGATTGGAAACGTTCATAACCTGATTATTTGTTTCATGGGAGAAATGGAAGATTTGATTTGTTTTCATTTTCCCTGGATAGCACTTTTGATCCTAGTTAGGTGCCTAGTGCTAAAATGAGTGAGGCACGAGGCCCACAAAAAGCTCTCAAACATATATTCTGTAAATGGAAAACGAACCACGGTCTGATCAACTTCCCGGTAGTACGCTTGTGTTCTAACTGTGATGTCACGGGATTGATGGATTCGCACTGCTGATGAGACCCAAGCAGGTCGAAAGTCGTTCAAAAGTGAATCGGCAAGATGGAATCAATTGTTAGACATCGTTTTAAAATGGTCGCCCATGTGCTTGAGAAGAGAAGTTTCAACTGGGAGCAAGCCAATTTTTATCGCCCTAACGCTCATCCCACAAATCAACCCCACCTGTCCTCTGTGGGACACGCTCGTTTTTTTACTTTACCTTGTGGGTTAGGCATCGGTCAGCTGCAGGTTCATAGAACAATGCCCGCCTCTTGTTGGTTCGTCGAAGTTGTCTATCTGCCTACCTATCTGTCTGTCTATCACAGAACAAACCCTCAATAGTTGAGAAGTAATCAGGTCACACGGTAGCTAGTTAGGAAGCCCTCAAAAGTATGTGACTGTGTGTATGCACTTCAGGTTGGGTAAATAAATATGTTCAAAGGGAAGACAGCCTTACATAAAACTATAGTAAACTATAACGAGTGATATTCATCTCGGTCCAGTTTCTCCCGGTGCCGATAGGATTCTCACCAGCTTTTTGTCCGACTATATTCTTTTTTAATTGATCGGCCTGTCTCATGTACGGAAACTGACGGTAAGTGTGAGCAAGGGAACTCGTGTGTCTGTTTGCCTTCCCGGTTGTGTATTTCACGCGTCCATCGCTTTACTGATTACAATGAGGCTGACAGTACGCCAATTTCCTCCAATGGGAGTGAGAGTTGGATAGGAAATACATAAAGAGCACTTACGCACGCACGCCCCATGCGCACGTTCCCAAACGAGCTCACTCAACACGAGTGTTCCTAGTATGGTGGCAGGACTCGAAACACCGGCCTGCATCCCTTACCGCCATCCCCTGCAATCGATTTTGACAAGGAGCAAACAGGCACGTAGCTGAACATCCAACACCCCCGGATTTACAAGCAGCATCATCCACGGGCGGACAGTGGTCGGAGCTGGCTGTTCCGTACAGTGCAGTACGCGTGCCAGCGTGTGCATGCGTGCATACGTGTGTCCGTCAATCAGTCACCAGCATGCGTAGGTCATTGCTTGCATATGCATGTGTGTGCGCATGTGGGTGGCGTACATGTGCGTACGTACAACCAAGTCAAAGCGACCATAGATGCAGGAAAGCTGCGATAAGCTCTGCGGGATTTACCGAGCATTCTCCCCGAGCCAGAATCAATTACCCTATTTGAGTTGTAGTACGGGTTCAATCATTCAATCCCGTTCCATTCGCTCGCTCGTTCGTGTGTGGCCCCGATTGAGCAATTCGCGAACAGATTTCCTCGCTTCATAGGATCGGTAGACTTGGAGCAGGCACTGTCATTGTTGAGGATAATCGTGAGTATTTGTTTGCGCTTTGCCCCTCTGTGTGTACATACTCGACAAAGAATTACATTCTGTGCTTGGCAGCGCAGCACAGGAAGAAGCAAAATATTATGAGTGTTGAGCTATTTCATGAACCTGGTCACCCCGATACGGAACTGGCTAATGTGAACGGTACTGGGGAATGTACTAACAAAATGCTGAAAACTTTAAACGCCGAGGGCACTTTACGAACAGTGGACACGGAATTCATTCATCTTAGTCCGACCAGTCTGAGCATGGAATCTACAACATATCCATCCGCAATCGCTCCCGCAGACATACGAACTGCAATGTTTGATGCATCTCTAAGCAATTCGATCGATCAAAAATTAGATGACTGTGAAGGTGATTTGTCCGTGGACGAAACCGGGAATCAAGCGGCCAGTAACCAAACTGACAATAGCACTGTGAGTTCCGCAAACCCATCGAATAACACTGGTGCAACTTGTGACGATATGACAAACGTCACCTCCAGTTTGTGTGCACATGAGCCAGTGGACACGGCTCCCATGGAAACCAGTGGCAGCGTCACTGCGGGTAGTGTCACTATTGCTGGGGTTGTTGGAGCCGGTGTGACTGAAGAGCAAAAACAAACCAACTGTGGAAGTAAGCCTAGTCTGAACAGCAATGAAATGGGACGAGGGGCGAAGTGTATGAATTATTCGAACTCTGAGCGTGGACGAAATCATACTTCCAATGGGCAATCCAGTGCGGGTAAGATATCGGTTCACTTTAAAATCCGGATGGGTTTCATATGCTTGAATCTCTGATGCCCTCAACTGCAGAGTACTCTACCCACCCATCCCCTCCCCTCGTCCTTTAAAAATTCAATGTTTCAAATTGATACATTCATTTCTTACAGTGGTTAGATTAGTTATTGACTGATCACCCTTCAATCAAAATTTCCAGAAATCATTAGACTCAAGTTTTACTCTTGTTAGAGCCTAATAAATTGTTTGACACTGGTTGAAAGATGCATCCACACACGATATCAGTTTATTGCCTAATGAATTTAATGACGAACAATCTTGATTCTGTCCAAAAATAAATAGACATCAGTCATATTATAATTAGTGTCTGAATGAGTGACTGAGGTTTCATTGGAAAGCTTCATCGGTTTATTGGCTGTGGTCGTTCATCAAGCAGGTATACGGGATATCCTCACGTCAAGTGTATCCCTTACACGTAATCCGTATTTTTGTATTTCATCACCAAAATCCTATTTGCATCACTGGTCATTAATCTGTTTTGCGGGTGGCGGTGGGATATCAGATAGACAAATCTTTCAATGGATAACAATTACTGGTTGAGTGCTTTTGTGAAAATCTCGTACTAGTCATTCATATTTCGATCATCCAACCTACACTAATGACGTATAATCAGCCTACTGCTTCATTCATTCATTCATTTTTATTTCATTTTTACTTCCTTTTATTGAGTATACAAAAGTACAATTTTCAGGAAGGGGGAGCGGCCAATCAAAGGGCTGCCATACAACATAATGGAGGAAAGACATCGGGATCAGTTCATCCTGAGATGCAAATTCATTTCTTGTAGCCAGCTGTAGATAATCATGATGAACGGCATGTGGAAAACACGTCTTGGTTATTCGGGGACTTTATGTGGACCTTTATTTGAATGTTTAACGACTTGGAAAAGTCATGAAATACTAAGCGAACGAAATAGATTTCACACACACACACACACACGCACACACAAACATACACACACCCATCACTGCCTACCTCCGAATATTGACCTTGAAATGAGCCAATGGCTATCGTTATGCAATAAATTTTTTTTTTCACTGTATGATATGTAAGAGCATGACTAGGAATATCCGAAAACAATTGTTCGCTCACCGACTCGTTTTCTCAAATAGATTTCAGTTTTGTCATTGATTCCCTCTTTCTGAAAATTGCATCATTGCGTCATTCAATGAAAGCAGCAAAGTGGAAAGAAAGAAATTTACACATAACAGATTATAATTTAAATTCATATGAATCGATTAAGTCTGAGTGTTGAGTTGATCAGAAATCTATCACCCTACTGATGCTCATCCATTGCCATCATTATCCTTACAATTCCGTGACAAAAAGCTTGCGGTGTAACCTATTACAGCCAACTATACTCTACGATTTTTCTTTTACTTCTTCACAATATGAATTTCTCGCCCTTTGCGCCCATACTCAGGTACATGTGAATACGCACACACACACACACACACACACACACATATGCACGATCAGTTTGAAGTTTAAACAGAATCTCAGATTGGGTCTATAAGCAGCCTTTTGGACTACTCAAGCAAATGGGATCAGAGAGACTGGGAAGCATTGGCCAGCTGTGAGTCCGAATAGGGAATGTATGCATATTAACCACTTGATTTTTAAGTAATTGAGCTTACAAATCCATTATAAAGGCGAAGCGCGTTCTGTCCGTAAGACAAAATAAGCATTTCATCAACATAAGAAAGGGATCAAGGGAAAAGGATGTTATACAAAATAAGCAATTCACAGTACGGTCAATCGATGCCATTTGCTGATTACATTCACCAGAACCGGTTAAAATAATAGTGGAGACCCTCGGCTGGCTCCGACCTGTCTCGTAAGGCTGCGAGGTAGTGTATAAAGATCGCAGTTCATTTATGGGCGGTGTCCAGTAGGTCGTACAATGTTCTTGAGTTGCTTTTCAGAAATCCAACATATTGGATATCCAGTGGACCTTGGTGACCATTGCAGACAGTTCGTCCGCCTCTTCTTGGAAGATCTGAAGTCAGGCATTTTCAACCATTCACCAAAGATGAACCAGACAGCCACAGTCCATCTCCTAGGCTACGTGCCCGAATATCGGCGTTTTGCGCTCGTTCTTTCACTTTATGTTTAAACAGGCCCGCGGAGCACATAATGAGAACACACATTGGCAAGCAAGTTAGTTTTCAGTGTGTCTTTATCAGGCCATTATAACACAATATATATGACTGGTAACAGATAAGGATTTGCCAGAATAAAAGGAAAGTAATTAAAGCATTCAACAATTTGTATCATAATTGGTCCCAATTGTGATTTGCTCCGATGTTCCATGACGGGTCACACTTATCGACAATCCGTCCATGGGAGCTTGAGTGCTTTTTCAAGTTAAGTAAAGAAAAGCTGTATGCACCCAAAGGATGAATTTTCAGCAGTTTACGATTTCTACAGTGGATAGATAAAACCAGTTGCAAACAAAAATGAAAATACAAGAAATTCTACACTTTAGTAAATGAGAGAAAAATTAGTGCAAGAGTTTTTCCCTGAGGTGGGTGAGAATATTCTGACGATTTACTAGTAACCGAGCTAGATATGGAATTACACTGTTTTGATATGGGGAAGTACGCGCAGGATGGAGTTGATATTTGGAGCGTGTTCAGGGATTTGACAGGGATTTCACGATATCTTGATGCAAACAGTGCACATGATCATGTGTTTTTCTGTCAATGAATGTATCACAAGCGTCACGATGCCTGGAAATAAAAAAATAAACTAAAACAACTTCATCAACTCCACTGCAGCGGGACAAAAGTTTAAAGGATCTCGAAAATAATCCTTTTTGACCACACAGAGGGGTTTGTGAAGACGGATACTAACTGCATCCGCTGTGGCTGGAATGTGAAACCGCACGTGAAACATCGGAGCAAATGATAATTGGGGACCAAATATGATATAAACCGTTGAATACTTTAATATTTTCCTCTTTTCCCATGTAAATCGTTATCTGTTAATAGTCATATGTATATTGTGTTGTGATGGCATTATAAAGACACACTGAAAACGAGCTTGTTTCACTGTTTCACCTTAATAAAAACGGTTTTGTTACGATAAGGCTATGAGTAAAACTTCTCCAGCGGATGCCGCAAGAGACGTATACCTTGAGAGTAAGTAGTTCTTGATGTCAAAACTTGACCTTGTCCAACCCTGAAAATCCAAGGCTTTCAAAGGCACTGTTGAAGATCAATCGAAATGTATACAAAACGAAACACGTCAGTTTTCAATGCCCCTATGCACATTCGGGAGACAAGACGGACGAAGAAAAGTGCAGCCGAGTCTAGACAAATTGTTCGTACCAGTTTCGATAATGTTCATTCAATAGATGGTAAAATTTTGGACTCCAAAGGCCCATTCAGGTATTTTCATCCAGTCCAAGGAACCCGTACAAAACGGGTGCTAATCATGACGCTTTATCCTCTGTTATGTGTGTTTTCATCGGAAAAAAGGTATACTGCTTTAACCAAGTCCTACAGGTTTAATCTGTCTGCAATTTATGAGATGATTCATGTGGTTGGATAGAATATTTTGAGCGTTAGTAAAAACAGGACAACAACACTGCAAACGGCGAGTTGTGTCCCGAGTTGCTGAGCCTGGTACAAACAAAATATTTTCACAACACGATACCGTTGATATGACCAGAGGAAGGACGTGAACCACATTGACACGAGGACTCACTTTCCCAGTTGTGATAACTGGCAGTCTGCGCCATGTGACTTTGAGCAGCGAAACAGATATAATCCCACAAAGATACATGGAAACAAGGTAACAAGGAAGCTGCCAAACGCTAAAGCTTTTAGTATGGCTATATATACGAGCATTAGACATAGTCCAACCCGCTGGCACCTTGGCAGAATTGGAGAATCATTTACCTACTGGGATATAAAGTTTACATGAATCAGCCACCACCGTTCTTCGGTCTGTCCCATTAAAAATCTCTCTCGTTTCATCCTCCTCGATTCGGAATGCGCGTGATTGCGAATAGACGGAAGAGATGAGTAAAAGTAGCATTCTTCCCAACGTACAACTTCGAGGATTTAAATCTTTGAAAAGAGAGTGACAATGGTTGCGGTAGTAATATACATAGTGGTAATGCTCTTTGTATTGATCACAAGGATTTAAGGTTCGAAGTTTGAACCCTACCAAGGGTGGGATCTAGTTCAGATGTCGTCCGGTTTAAAACTACCTCTGTTGCATCGTGTTTGTGTTTTACCTGAGCTGTATGTTATCAGTGATCAGAAGTGTGGCATTCGCCCCTGTGACTGTTTCCCCCATCCCAGTGTGTAAAATGTTCAAGCTGTTGACTTAAGATAAAGAAAGCTGATTGCTCGGGTACTTTCTAATGAAGTAGCAACTAGTGGTGTAACTGATGATAGCTCAGCCTTGTCGGACAGCGCGTGACTGTTTGGCTTTCCTATTGAATTGGTGATTATTGAGCGAAAAAGTGTTTAATCGATCTGTATTCATTTTGTGTTGGATCGATTCGACGGAATTGCCATCGGTCGGTTCCAGTTTAATGATTTTTGTTCTTTCGAGCCGCGGATAAGCAGATCACAGGAGTATTCGGATACAGTAAACAACACAATGGGTACAGTCATTGGCTAATTGATTGGTTGATGATAAGGCACATCAAATAAATGAGTACTTCTTCATGGATTGACTGAAGAACTACGGTGACGCGTGACAGAGCTGGTCTGAATGACTAGACGAATAGTTTTCAAACCCAGAATCGTCATTGCATTATATCATCCATGTCCAAGTTCTCCTGCCAGAATTCCTCTAGCTCTCCCGTCATCACTACCCACTTGTATGTTGATGGGCTTGTTCCTATTACAAAAATTATTGTGCTGTGATTTTTTTGACATAATCTGAACCGAGACATATATATGATATCGTACAACCAATCTTCATTTTCAACACATCCAGAATAAACTGAATGTTGCCATGTGACTCCGACAGTTGAGGTGTTTCAGAAGTCAGCCGTAACCACAGTCATCCTCTTGACTCTACGTAACCGTCAACACTTGTATAAAAAGCAACACAGAACAATTTGTCTGAGATACACAATCGCATTCTAGAACAATTGACTCATCCAAAGCTTTTCTAAGCACGAATCCACTTCCCTATTAGAACAAAGGATAATTAACAAACTCAATAAGGATTTTCCGGCAATCACGAAATCCAATAGTTCCCAGAACTTCTCGATGTTTTCGAACCAATTTTAGTTTCTTTCTATTTTTTCACCTATCAAGACAATTTTTAATTCGTGTATCCCCGACGGATAAAGCTTTCCGTGTCTCAATTGTTGGTGATCGTTCAAACTCGTGCGCAACTTATATATGTGTGTTATTGTATTTTCACAAGCGCCTACCCCAAAGGTTTCCTCTTATCTTGTTTAATATATTGATTTTCCTCACATTCGATCCTTGCATCGAACTGCTCACATCTCCCGTTTCTTCCCGAACCCCGTAACCCTCCCCACCCCTTTGACCGATGCCCGCGAATCACTGGCATCTCTCTCTCTCGCGCGCGCGCTTTCCACGGTCCCAAACTAATCCACACGAACAGAGGAAAGGAAGTTGTTTGTGGGGATGTTGAGTAAACAACAAGGCGAGGAGGATGTTCGCAGGCTGTTCGAACCGTTTGGCACAATCGAGGAATGTACCATATTGCGTGATCAAAGTGGGAACAGTAAAGGTACGTTCCGTGCTCGTCTCGTCCACTGATTGCTATTTGCATTTGCCCCAATCTCATCGGGTCATGCATTTCAAGAGAGAAAAAGAGAAAGATGATACTCGTACTGTTCACGTGTACAAAACCCTGTTGCTTACGCATGAGCAAAGGACAACGAGATGTGACCCTCAGACGTGTAAAAAAAGTTATGCTCATTTTTTATCATCCGGTTGCATGCAACAGATAAGCGGCATTTGCTTATTACCAAATCTATCTTTAATCAATAATACAATTTGCATTTACTGTTCACTCGAAATCCGGATTGACCGGTTGACGCATGTTGTGATTTATGACCGCAAAGCAATTAGCTCGTTCATCCGGACCAAATAGAGGAGGCAATAATCAAATTGTCATAATAGAATTTATGTTTTACATCCCAGGAATTGGCAGTTACAACAATTTGTTCTGACTGATTTGTCCATTCCTGCAAACTTGTTACGCATAGAGTTTCAACCTGCCAAATGTAAAATCAGAAGCTGGCCAATTTTTATTTTTAATTTATCTAATTTGTCGACATTTTTGACTATTAACAACAAAGTGAAGCATTAATTTACATGTTTAAATGTATACGTCAATATAACCCGACAATTTTAATCAGTGTACCGTTATTTGCTGACCTAAAGACGCCATAACTTGCAGTAAATTTTAAAGTTAAACAAATCAGAGTTTTCATGAACCCAGTTAAACTGATTCACATTTCATATAAAACCATTAAATTCAATTATTTTAAACGTTGCTACCAGGGAGCATTAAATATTTTTCTTTTTGGGTGAGGGTAGTAGTTGGGGTTTGGGCACTGAGGTAACAACTCTCCTCTCTGAAACCAATTGCGATGACAAGCGCAGTAATTTCTCATGTTTTTCAGGTATGGTCTCTTTTAGTTCTGAAGGAATTGTTCAAATTTCCCTCAGGGTGATCAGTTCATGACTTGATATGAATACATTAAAATGTTGCTTAGCACACCAGATACGATTGTAGACCTACTGAACAGGATGGTCTGCATGAATAAAATCACTCAAAAGTACTGGTAAGAGGTAGTGGCATGTGGACTACGTCGGCGGTCAAATGAAACTTNTATCGACGTCAGAATATGGCTTAACTGCGTTATAAGCTTTACGTCGTCTTCGAAATTACCACACACAAAGCACTATCTCTGTGACTTTGTTTTCACTTCCTCTGTAGTTCAGAGGTCTCTTAAAGATGTCACTACCGGTATACTGGTATACATACGTATATATACCTAAGTTTCAAAATGAGGTCTAGGTTAATCAGATTTCACATTATGTATGTTTCAGACGTCCACTCCAGGCTATGCTAAGAACATAATGATATAACAACCTTCCTAACAAAGAAATGGGTTCATGATTGGCTTGTGAATGGAATGCAGCCAGATTACCCAGAGCAGAGCAGTGAATCTTTTTGGGTGATTCACAACCCCTATCTCCCTCCGACAATGTACAGATTCATGGAAAACCGATGAGCAGGGTCAGCCATGCGAAGTACTTAGGTATCACACTTGAAAGTAACCTTCACTGGTCCTTACATACCTAAAGTGTTACTCACAAGTTGAATAGTCTCTCTTTTCAGACAAGAAGACTGCTCTACATCTGTTCTGACTTATCAATGATAAACGCTTTCGTTCAACAATGTGTCCTCCCTTTACCCCTTTACTGCTCCCCTGTCATTTTCCCTGGTTTGCTGAAGGCTGATTTCAAGTTGCTGAGGTGTGGTCTCTCATTGACCAGCCGTGTCTCCCAAGTTTCGTTATCTGTTCTGATTGGCAATATGTGAAATGCCCATATTGATGCGTGCTTGATATTTGCTGACAACATCCTACCTGCTTGCATCCACCCTTCTGCACATTGACTGGTGTGCATGCAAATCCCGCCCTTTCTAATTACATGCTTATCCTGTCTCACATCTGCATATAGAAACTCTTTGGTACTGTATCTTGTCCGGATACTAACCGACAAGGAAAATGTTCGTTCTGAGCTTTCTAATGCACTTAGTAATTGACTCATATTTTTGTACGTTTTACCTCTTCACCTCTGTTTTTCTTTTTTTATCAGAATTTCAACAGTGGTCTATTTGGGGCTGAAAGCCTGTATATACCTCGCTAAGCTTCAATACAATACAAACCGGAGCCTGATCCATTATGCATCGGGGTGACGTGTGAGAACCGCAATACATTAGGGGTGGGGTGGTGTCCAATTCATAGGATTGGACGTCCTATGGACGAGGTCAAATGTCAAAGGTGCCCAACACACCTCTGCAGAGAATAAAGCCAGTGACCACTGCCAGATTAAGGGGAGTTTGTGCGTTATTCTGATGTGTGACTTTGGTGGGAAAATATCTATATCATGTGATCTCCTCAGCAGAGGCTTTTATGGACGACTGGTCATATGGCAGTATTTCGTGGGTCACAAGGGCAAGGTTACGTGTCTTGTCCCAAAACACTGACCATAGAACATATTCAGGCATGCGGAAGCATTTAATCAAACACTACAAAAAAATATCCATAAATGGAGGTAACCAATGTTGTAAAAGATTTCTTGGATGTAAAGCAGGCCAGGCTGTTGAATCTATTCACTTTTTTATCATTCGACTTAGAAATGTAAAAGTTACGTTTGCTGATAACTCAATCAACTGCACAGCACCAAGATCTAAATTCATGATTTTTTTATCACATGCCATAATGTGATGAAGAGTAGAAGGTCCGAAACAAACTACTATTATGACCTACTGTTCCGACATGGAACCTGGCTATTTAAGCTCGGAAACTTGGGTTGGTAAACAAGAAAAAGGCCCAAGAGGGATACACTTGGCAATGAAACAGTCAGCAAAATTGACCGCCACCAAAGTTGGGTGGAGGTGATAGGGTTCGACCCTCAGTCGGTAACAAGCAGAGTGCAGGTGACAGCCACGAGACGAACGGAGACAGAGTTCCATGGAATACGGCCATTTGTGTCGTGAAATGAACTGTTGATTACAAAGTGTCAACAAGATCATATTTTTCACTCCGTTAGAAAGGTTCCCCACTAAAGTTCTAGTTTAGTACGTTGGTTGTTCGTCCGAAACACCTAGGGAAACCATTCGAAAGAGAACAATAAATGGTAATTGATCAACTTCTGCGGCGACCATAAATTTCAAAATAAATGATAAATTTCACCAACTAATTCTTAATTTACTATCATGTGTCTGATCTCAATGAGTAATTAACAAATGCCAGTGCAATCATAAATAACTGCAGTTGGCTGTTCTTTCCCGGATTTCACATATATAATTATCATGCTCAAGAAAAAGATGCATTAACAAATAAATCCCTATGGTCATGCTTCATAAGTTTGGAAGGAAATATCACGCAGAAACCAAATTGGCTCTTGATGGGAAAATTTCAGCGGTACTGAAGTCATTTTGGGATCAAATTACGTTTGTTAAACGTCGATTCCAACCCATTTTATTGTTGTTTGGAACAAATAAGTTTAACCTACTTGTCCAAACAGTAGTTTATGGATTTGTTGCCGGGAGGGTCCAGAGCCTCCAAGATGGTACGAATGACCAGTACAGTAACCGCACAAAACGAGATTAGATCCCAGTGTCAATCGAGTATCCTGGAAAGGTCTGAGATTTGGTCAATAGTCAGGCAGGGACGGGTCTGATGACATAACTCGCCACTTGGGTTCAGGTGGACACCTCATCACTCCATCCTAGAAAAAATCTGTGTTTAAAGAGTTTAAATTAAATGATTTGGAGACTTGCAAGTCTTACCTTTAGAAAAATTTCAGAAAAATTTGAATAATTAGTGTGAAATGTATAAAAGTCATTTAACTTTTAATACCAGTTGGTATCCATACTGATAACCTCATCGGCTCTAAATTGTCGGTTGATTGTCCAATCAGTCGCGTCCAATAGCTATACTGTCACTTGGGAACTGTTCATGAGACAACCAATAGATACAAGTTTAAATTCATTCCGGTTAAGTTTACTAGTTTGCTTATCACTGATGTGAGAAGGGGAGCCGAATAGATATGGAATCGTGTTGTAATTGCCTAGGTGAAGTTAAAACATAAAAACCACAACGTTCATCAACGCGTCCGGAATTTTCATTCAGGTAGTACCTAAACAATAAAAGGATGACCCTCGAGAGTTGTTGTTTCGGGTCTCATTACAACCTCCGGAAGCTATTGCTCAACTTTAAATTGTCTGGAAACTGAGTTTTATTCAAACTAAATCCAACTACTAACAAAAGTGTTAAACTTAACCACCAATTGGGCCTCAATTACTAAGAAAACTCAGCACACATTGAGGTATCTAATTCAAACCTCTGTCGTTCTCAACATTATGAGGCAATATGATTATTTCTATCTTCAGGCTGTGCATTTGTGAAATTCTCCTCTCAACAAGAGGCTCAATCCGCCATCTTGGCTCTCCATGGCAGTCAAACAATGCCGGTAAGTTACGGATGATTTGTATATCGATCTGAGGACTTTTGAGACACATTTTGATGATCGGTAATCGATAGGTTATATCAATCAGTTCATGTGTATTGACTGCAACTCTGTCTATCGTGGAGAGTCAGCTGCAACGGAAGAATGACATCCTGTCTCACGTTCATTAGCTTGATTTTTAGCAGCGAATACTGAGCTTTCGTGTTTTCAATTTAACGAAAATCCCCTCGCCATGAAAGGGTTGTAGATAGAAGGGGGGCCACAGCCATAAAAAGGCTACCTGAGAAGACGGGCTGCGGTGGATCGGTTCGAATCCGAGACTCCCAGGTCACAAGTTGATGATCTAACCACTTAACCACCACCCTTGATCAACAGTTGTTCGTGTCATTTAAAAATATTAATTTGTCTAAATATTCGGTTACTATAACTCTTGTTTCTGTCTGGAGAGCTATTTATTTAGCCCCTTAGATGAATTTTAGTCAATCTATGTACAGAAACGAAAAAATAATGCTCGTATTGCCACCTGAAGCACCTTGGGAACTAAAATATCTGTTGAACCCTGATTGAAAGCGGATACATAACGACCAGTGGACAAACTGTTGTCTTCGGTAGAAAGCTCAGGATCCCCAAACTGTTGAAGTCGTTTGGAAAAGGGTTTTCACTTCTGAAATGAGTGAGGGAGAGGGAGAAAAAGAATATCCTGTATTTAGATAAGATCACATGATCAAACATTTCATAGTTGCTTGATTTCACACCATATCATGTGGTTACCCCATAGTGTTTAAACTGGGCTGAAAAATACATGCAGCAATCACCCACAACTTTATTACTATAAAATGACGAGAAACACTACATAAGTAAGTAAACAAGGGGTTGTATGTATAAGCACTACCTTTCGCTTGCTTACCACTGCGGAAAAAATACCGTACATGACCCCTATTTGGCACCAGTTAAATGCTTTTTATGAAATCATTTTAACTATAGAAAAGGTAACATCATGAAATGAAGTAGAATTGTGAAAGTTAAATTTGAATTCATTGCATTTTTGCTAAAAACAAAGTGCTGTGCAAGTTACGGCAACTATTTCTCATCCATCGAGCGTAACTATTTATTTCTTTGTTCACCAATCCGAATTGAGGTTTGTATTATCTGTAGTTCCCCGAATAACTTTTGAACCTAAGTTCGCAACGTTCCATATCCTTTTATTTCTTTAAGGTTATGAAGACTCAAATTTGAAAAATGAACCGAAAAACTATACTTGACATAACTCAGAATCATGAATTAGTTTTGACGAAAGGTCAAAACACACAAGGTTGCGTGTAACAGCTGGTAGGTCTATCTCCAGGAGAGCATGATAAGCACAACGTAGTAGCACACCGACAGCACATGCCGGTGATTTTACTGTGACGTCATGAAATGATACAGCTCTACCGTTTCATTTCGATACGTGTGTTCTGAGCGGTGATGGCTGCTGATCAGTTGTAACTCAAAGCCTCACCGATCGAGACGGCTCATTACTCTGCGGAACAGCTTAGATCTAAATTCTACGTCCCAAACGAAAGAAACAGTGATTTTGATCGCATTGCTCACTCTTCGTTTTCGGTCTTCAGTCCACAAGGATTTATGTTAGATCGCAACCAAAGATAACATCATGAACCGACTGAATCCAGATGATTGTATTCTTGGATGTGAGGTCAATTACAAACACAGTCAAATCGGAGTTCTCGTTCTCAGGTCCGGCTCATATGCATGAAGTACTGCCCGTCATTTTGCACGATACATCGTTTACTCTTCTACCAGTACGCCTAACACAGCTGAAAGGCCCCTTGGCTACTTCAATTCTATCTTCCCTCTTCATATCTAGAATGATAGACTACCGGTTCCCTGTTATGCTGGTCAAGAGATTTCAAAGTGGTGCTGCATAACTCAAATACTTGACAATAAAAAGCAGCCTCAGTCACTTTTTCATTTTTACTTCCTTTTATTGAATATAGAATAATATAATTTTTAAGGAGAGGAAAGTGACCAAGCAAGATCTACCGTACAACGCATAATGGTGCAAGTCAGATGGTGGTGGTTGGATTAGAACGCATGTCTTCCGAGGTGATAATTTGGTGATCGTTACCAACACCACCTCCCGGTAGAATTACATGGTGTCACATTGCGCTACATACTTACTGTAGTTATTTACATGCATGCACTTTACGTAATTCTCTGAAGAAGAACTGTAGGCGAGTTGATAATTCTTCTCGGTATTTCACTGCATAGTTCAACCATATGGTTGATAAGTCTACCGAGCTTAAGTCATGCGGTTTTTCGTTACGTATCTGCCTTTAGCTCCAAAAGTGTGACTGAATGTGAATTACCTCTTTTCTCTCTTTTACACAGGAAAAAGTGTCTTCAATTATGTTGATATCGGAACTGTCAAGCGGCGCCTATAAATTTTCACCGTAAAATTCCCCATGTCCTTAAATATATAGGTTAGATTTTCACACACGCCTGAGTTCAGACTATGTACCAAACAAATCATGGTACAATAATCTTTATAACAAGAGGAAAAATTTTATGATTTGCTCGTGGGCATGGTACTTCTAAGTTACCCAGGCAAAAGCAGGTCACCTTTCTTAGGGAGTTCCCAACCGGAGCCCTCGTCTAGCCAAAGCCTGTCTTCAGTGCAGCGAGGCGGTTTGCAGAAACCGCAATCCATTGGAAGCCGGTGTCCAGTTCATCGGATCATGAACCCTTTGGACGGGGTTAAACATCCAAGGTGCCCAATATACCTCGATGCCCAATCGAGTCGGCGACCACTACCACGACCAGGAAGGTTTATGCATGGTTCGTACTCCTCTTCCTGATTGGCTTGGAATCAGGGATTTTATTCGCAACCCGAGACACCCATCTCCGATCATACTGAGGCTTTCGGAGGCTATATCGTTGTAGGTTAGACCGCGAATAACAAATAAGGTTGGTCGGTTAATGAACCTCTCGTGATGAATGACGAATTTTCCAAACCGAATTTTGGAGAAGCGGTGGAGAAATAAAACTCAAGGGTATTACAAATATGTCATAATTTAAACATGCCCAGGTTTTCAAAAAGGGTAGATACTTTTGAGAGTGATCAGCTGCTTTTTGGCCTTTGATTGGCCCTAAAGACACCTTCCTAAGGCTTCAGTGTTTCTTTATATGTTTATTAAAGACAGGAATACAAGGAGCGTCAATGAGTACCTGAAAATACATATGAACTGTAGTCTGACTGGTTAAAAGACATCAAGGAGCGGAAAATGATTTCATTTAACGAGTGGCATAAGTGACTGATAAAGAATAACAGCGAACAAAATTTCCATTCGGGCACAAAAATGATGAATTGCAGTATAAGCGATCAAGTTTTCTCTGTCTTTTGCTTCGTCACACGAATGGGTGGGGAGCAGCTGGTGTGCGAGTCACATTCCCATTGAGTTTGTCAAAAATGTCCAGCGCCCCNACGTTACATTTTGTTTACCAACAGAAGTAAGTTGTTGGTTAAACATATTTCATTCCCACAGCACGCTAATTCAGGAGGCTTCCAGATGAGTAATGACCGCATTCAGTTTTCATCTGACAGCATAGTGACCTTCACCTGGAACAAAGTACCTAAAAACAAATGCGCATTTTATAGAGAAAGTGTGACCTTGTTGAGACATCCACGGACTCAATCGTCAATTCAATCTATTTTGTTCATGTTCCTCTTTCCATTCGTGTGTCACAGGGTGCATCTTCCAGTATTGTCGTCAAATTTGCTGACAGTGAGAAGGAACGACACACACGAAAGATTCAGCAACTCATCGGACCAATGGGATTGTTTAGTCCCACTCTGGCATTGTCTCAGCTCAGCGGGAATATGTACTCTCAGATGCTCGAAGTAAGTATGATTGTTGCTCTCCAAACAGTTGGCACGGGTTGTTTTATGTAACACGTTCCATTTTTTCAATCGAAACAAGAGTAAGATCATTTCAATGAATCAATCAACTTTTTATTTATCAACCTATTTAGTAATACCAATCCGGTTATAGAACTCAAAACCTTTCATTTAGTGACACGTGATTGGTCCTCCATATCCATGAGTTATATATAATCAACCTATAGTAGGTATCCAAAGATAGAAATTATCGATCACTCTAATATTTGCCTATTTATGTTCGAAAACAAAGACAGATTTCGCAGATCGACCGCTAAAAATTGACTCTTGTATAGACGTCAAAGAACTAGGAACAACTGTTTCATGTCCAGGTTTCTCATGAGTGTTCTTGTTTGGACTCAAACCTTCCAGTTGTGGGCTAAACCCCTTATTCCTTAGCTGCACGATTCGGTGCTGTCCATAGCGCTTTTTATCAGTTAGTACAGAAATTCGGCCAAAAATGAATTGCGCTGAACGCTTGAGAAATAACAGAGTGAAACTCACACACAAGCCCAGTACAATGAATCTGCTGCCGTTGGATTCACCTGGATCAAAAGTGACAATACTTCGTGATTACCAGGCATTTGTTGTCGATCAAAGTTGACTGATAAATCGCATGGGTTACAAGTGAATTAGTTACAAATGTCACACTGACTAACTGCACTTTAAATGAGAATATGGAAGATGCAATGATTTCATGCGAATGCTACGTCTCAATGTTTGTTGTCACTAAATGCTTGTTTGCTTACCTCTTAATTATGTAGGAAAATTATTTGGGTTGTATAATTTTATTATTCAAGCTTGTTGGACTGTAATTTGATCGAGAGAGTTTCTTTTATGAGTAAAGGCTGTCAAAGTAGTATATCTCTTTTGAGAATGATGAATCTGGTTGGTTGTGAATTAATAACCAGGGTTTCTCACGTTGATATTGTGTTACATGCTGTATTAGAGTAGCGGCGGACTTGATTTAATCTTATAGTGAATTCCGTCGTGTGCATAGCAAAGAAAGCGTGAACATGTAATCAGGTAGAAACTTTCCCGATCGAATCATAATCCCGGAGGTTTGTGCTGCGATGAGCATCTTTTGATACCTGCATTGAGCTCGCAAACGTAGATTGTGAAAACCGGCTTGCCCGGTGGCCCAATGTGTAGCATGCTTGTGCTCAGCGTGAATGGTCCCGGGCTGGTCCCCCGTTGGGCTGATGGATTCGCACTGATGATGAGACCCAACCTGCTAGAAACAGCTGTCCAGTGCTTCCTAGTTTTCCGTTCCAGCTTCATTGTTCTATGCATGATAAAANCCCTCATACAATGGAGCAACACTGCCGGTGCATTACACATTTTGACATTATGGTCCACATATCAGAGGTGACGGACAAATTTGTGAATGTGCATCACGTTCCAGCCTTCACTGTCATTTGGGTAACTACGGATTATCATTATGTATAATTATATGCATATATATATATATATATATATACTTGTCCATCGTCGATGGTAGTTTTTCAAATGTCTCATTTGTTTGTACACTAGCTAGACGACCATATGTTCGGTCATCTAAAGCAAAAACCGTGCTGTGGTTCTCATTGTAACGGTCGCCAAATTATCACCCCGGAGGACGTGCATTGGAATACCACCACCACCGCCTGACTTGCCCTATTATGTGTGTTGTACAGCAGCCCTTTGATTGGTCGCTTCCCCCTTCCAGAAAAATTTATCATAGTACACTAATTTGTTCATTAAATGACGAACTTCGCCATATTTACATTTTTATCAAGTGCTGATTTTTTGTTCCAAACATATCACACTTTTAGTGATAAAAGGTCTAGGTATGGGAAATGTTTCAGGTTAGAGTAATATTTCTTTCAGAAATTTAGCCTAATTCAACTCTGAACTTTTTCCAACTCAACAGTAAGTTGATCGGATAGCACCCTCGATGCTTCCTGCATTCAAAGCGCTTCCGTCAGTGAACATCAGGGCTTTAACAGATGCAAACCTGTCATTCGTAATCTTTCTATCAAAATGAAAGAATTTTGAAGAGGGTGATCGTCTGGTTCCCCTGAGTTGATAAAGCGGCATCAGGTCCAGTAGGATTCGAACATGGATGGACACCTGGGATGGATAATCGAACTACTTAACTCTTATATAATCAGCAATGATCAATATCAGGATTAGGCCTAAGATATGTCTGTGACCCTAGGTTGTTATGCTAATACGCCAATTCTGTGCAAATTCTCTCAGCTGTATATGGTATAGTCACTACTACCCGGTATACGGACGGAGAAACATTTTATTTATGTCTTCATAGTCCGTCATTGTTATTCTTATCGGGCGGTGGTGACCCGGTGGTAACATCACCAACTTACCACCCCGGAGGACGTGTCCTTGAATCCTGCCAGCATCTCTCAACTTCCTCATTCTCAATGTGCCGTATGGCAACCCTTTCATTGCCCGTATCCCCCTTCCTGAAGATTGCATATTTGTATATCAAATAAAAGGAAGACAAAATGAAAAAGATCACACAAATCAATTTTGATCGCCAAGGTCACGTCCCACCTCTGCCTCTACCTCTCCCGAATCTCGTCTTTTGGAATATTCTCCCCGATTATTCTTTATCAATTGATAAGCTTAAGTAATTGCATTAGTTTTCCTCGGGTGAATCCAGAATTGTCGACAGAATCACGCAACTGTATACAGTTAATCCTCAGAATGATAACGTAACGATTATCATCTGAATATTGCCTTCAGAAGGCTGTCTGCATAAACGGTTCATCTAAACTTCCGGCCCGTACGCCACGTGAACTGGGATAGGTGACTCACCTTCCAATCCCACCCCAGTCTGAGAAGGGAAGCAAAAATGGACTAGCACCTGTCTGCCTGCCCGTCTGCCTGTCTGTCTGCTTACCCGCTCACACTGTTAGCTGCATATGCTCCACCAATCATGAAGAACCAATCGTATCACACCGTTCCCCCATTGACAGCATCCGGCTCACCGCTACCGGCCTTGTGAGCGGATAACCCAAACCATTGTTGCGTTGGCGGATGGACAAACGGATCGATCAGTACTCGATCGATATGAGCAAACCTTCATACAACTGGGAAAATTAAAACACAGTTGATTAGGGACAGACCTGAACTGAAATTATCCGCTCCTGAAATTAAATTATTGAAAATGCACTGAAGCAAACTTTGACCCAAACCAAGTTAAATTCGGGCTATACCTATTTTTGACCATAGTGTCCTTGTCTTCATACAATATTTATTTATTTATTATCTTCACTTCCTTTTATTGGATACACAATGATAAAACTTTCTGGAAGGGGGAAGCGACCAATCAAAGGGCTGCTGTACAACACACATAATAGGGCAAGTCAGGCGGTGGTGGTGGTATTCCAATGCACGTCCTCCGGGGTGATAATTTGGCGACCGTTACAATGAGAACCACAGCACGGTTTTTGCTTTAGATGACCGAACATATGGTCGTCTAGCTAGTGTACAAACAAATGAGACATTTGAAAGCTACCATCGACCACGGATAACTAGATATATAAACAGTACTGGTCGATTGTGATGCACTGAAATATTTTCTTTATGATCAAATGGTGTTTCATTATATTTATTACTTGTTTTAATGCTTTATGTATGGACAATAATTTGTATCTTGTATACTGGGATCTAAATAGTTTCTAGGCTGCATAATTGTCAATTAAACGTGCCTATACGAACATACAAGTGTTTCACAGGGACCTGTTGCTTCAGTTTCGATTAGACCTGTATACCCGATGAAAATTATCTCTGATGTCTATCCATTGGAAATATTAGAATTTCAAAACAAACAATCAGGCAAACACTCTCCTTATGATGATACATCCCAATCAAATTCGTCACCTTACCGCCACTATTCTTTGAATGACTTCTATACTCATTCCACTGAGTTGGGTTGACACAAATGGTTGGTTTTCGGCCATTAATGCACTATGTAGCACTCTTCCGACTCTAAAGCTGGATATCAGCTATTATGGTTTAGAAGGAGATCAGCTATTCTTGACATACATCTTGTCAATAATAGCGCACTCTGTGCAGATCGAGCCAAGGTGCATATTGCGTAATTCATCTTATTGATAGGAGTGAGAAAGCGATTCATAATCACCTTGTCAAATATGCAAATGAAAAGCTCTGGAAATTGTGTTCAACTGCTTTTCGACAGCTTTTTTCGAGCAACTCTCAGTGCATTTCCATCGAGCTTATACCAGAATGACGAAGTGGTTACAATACACATTGTAAGGACTCAAATATTAAAGCATTTAATCCTAGACAGAAGGATGAGACCCTAAAACACTTTGCCAACAAAACCGCCTGCGTGCAAAATGACGGAGTTCTGAACTCTGACTCATTGAACCATCTAATCAAATCAAGGAATGGTATGAACAAACATACATTTTGAAAATGTTGGAATCAAAGAATTTCAGTTATTAATGATTAACTGTGATTTTTTCCACTTTATTGTAATATATTGTTCCCTTAAATGAAGGGAATACTCCGTCGGGATCAACTTTTGTCTTGATTTGAAATAACTTAATTGTTGAATACTGAGTAATACCATTTTTCTCACAGAACATGGCTCAAACAACCGGCTACATCAATCCCGTGGCCGCTTTGGCTCTTCAGCTACAACAAGCAAACAGTCATTTGGCCGGCACTGCTGCGGCCAACTTGCCAGCCAATGCAGCCAGCCTAGCTATGATGGCCGGAGTTGGGGGGACTGGACAAGTCACGTGTCCCTCTTTATTACATGCTTCACGCCCGCCCCAAAATGCCACCGTGTCCACAACCACAGCCGCCGTAGCAGCGGCGCTAGCAGCAGCCGGTGCATTAACCGCAAACTGTGGCGCTAATCCAATGGCTGCGATGGCAGCTGGTAGCCACACTCATGCGCATCTTTCTCCTCAATTGGCCGCTCAATTGGCCAATGTCAGCAGCTCAAGTGTGTGCGGATCGACCGAGGCCTCGGTGAACGCAGTTTCCGGGATGAATACGGTAGACTGCTGTGGTGTGTCCTCATCAGCCGGGCTGGGAACGAATGCGGCAATGGCTGCCGCAGCAGTGGCTGCCATGGCCAGTACTAACCAACAGACCGGCGGGACTGCGGGTGGCGGTCCAAGTGTTACGGGCAGTGCAAACGGGCTCACAGCTCAGACACTGAGCCTTGGAAGTGCTGGACTAGCGAATCCCGGTCTAACGTTGCATTCCATGCCCGGTGCACATATGCCAAGTACTGCAGCACTGAGTGGTCTCATGGCTGCATCCCTTCCACTCACTCAAGCAGGTCAGTCTGGATCCAGATTTCAGTTTCTATGCATTATGGTAGATTTGTTTTGTTGGTTGTAATAAATGGTACATAAATGTAATCATATATATGCATATCGCTTAACAATACGAAGAACCTACTTTTCCTCTCCCTTGAGAAACCAATATAAATACAATGCGCACAATACGTGGTAGTTAATCACATTCAATTTAATCTCTGTCTGTCATTTCGTATGACGATATTTCTCTGAAACTTCTCTCTGATGGTAAAATTTGTCTGGTGAAAATCTTCTGATTTACTGCATGATGAACACCTCTCACCTGGTTATATGTATCTTGTGCCTGATTCCTGTTTCCATGCGTTCACAACTGCCCACCTATTATCAGTAGTACTGCTCAAAGCAACAACTGGTGTACAATGACCATCAAAATGTCATACTTATAACTCTTTTGTCGGGGAGCTACCGGATTTCAAACAACCCAGCATGTTTCCCTTTGAATGATGAAATCGATCTTATCGCAGCCTGTATTGTGAGCAATGCACGAAAAACCAGCGATAGTCAAGCTGTTGTCATCAAACGTGGTGAAGAAGGTTTGTGTTATATTGTCAGCTATTCCTAATTGTAAATTAATTTCTTCTAGGGACATACCTAGTTACCGTTTCGGTTGGCAATGAGGTTGCCACTGTTATCAATCGGGAACATAAAAGTTTACTTGTGCGGTGTCTGATGGGCCATAAAATTGAAGACTGTACAGGTCACGTTCGGCCGGAAAACGCATTTTGGAATAGGGCGAGGCGGATCAAAGCTCCGAAATATATTTCGAAGTGGTTACCTCATAGAAGCCGCACGTCTGAGCTGAGGAACTATCATGTCCGTCGGGATAAATTCCACCACTTTGGTCAGCTGCGTCTCATTTGGCCGTTTCTCGTTGGTTGCTCNNNAGTACGGAGACAACCCGCTCGACTGGGGTACAAGTGGTGTGAGTGATTTGTAATGGAGGCCTAAAATCCATGAGCAAACGACGCACGATATTAGAAAACAACTACTCCGTAGTTGCAACGCGAGATCAACCGAACGGATATAAATCAAATTTATCCAATTGGTGGGAAGACACGGATCCTGTGTTTTCATCGTGACTTAGAAAATGACGAGTGTGCTCCGAGTGAGCCAGGGTCAGTAGTCGGAGAACGTTGGAAACATCTCCTGCACCAAAACTTCCCTGAAACTGCATGGTTTTCATGATATTGATTTTGAAGTCAGCCAAAATAAATTTCCTTTGAAGTATGAACTACATGATGGGTATGCTACTGTTTCCATTATAATTCGGGTACGAAGCCATTATCCATAAGCATAAGAATATGATCATTAAAATATTATAGCGAACTGAATCAATTAGAACGTCTGACCCCAACGCACCATTTTGCTCTTAGCCTATTTTGATCTCATATCAGGAGCGTTTATGTGAGTGAAGTAATGGCCGTATATTCACCCCAATGACATACAGCTTCAGCTTAATTAAAACGATCAAATGAGACAGATGACTGAATTGGGAAAACCGGAGTGGATCGGTCCTACAACCCCACTATGAACTCCATTTCAATTCAGTTTTTTTCATTTTGAATTAGCTTGCATTCGGTTTCATCTAGGGTTTTTCTTTAGCTAATAAATTTTGCGTGTGCTTGGCTTGTTTGGTATATACACTAAATAGAAGGACAATCAGTTTTCGAATAATGGTATTTTTAGGATAATCATTGGTCATGCAGTTAGTGATGGTAATCGGACCGCGCATAATCCTGCCAAGGTATACAAGCTAGGTACACTGAATAATTACTCAAATGATGTCTACAGTCAGAACACAAAGAAAGAATACAAATTTCCTCTCCCTAAACAACTAACTGTATCTCTATTTTTCCTCTTTTTTCATTAGGTCTCAGTTCCCTGGCGTCGCCACTCTCTGGCCTTCCAACTGATCCAATATCTCATCTTTATTCCGGTGTACCAGCCTATGGACTTGGTAAGTCTATTCTTATGTTTAAAATTTCGAGCGCGATTGATATGAAATAAACTTATTATTTGTTGATTTGGACTAACCATCAATCAATCTTTATCTTCCTGCACAATCCTCAGTTCATCCACTCTACCATACTACACTCGAGAATCACAATGGATCCAACTTTCTCTCTTCTGAGACCTTATCAGTGGTGCATATCTATCACCTCTTTTGGTCTTTGAACTCCAAACCCCTGGTCTGGAAGACAGGTGTGACCAGAATTACTCATTCATGTTTGTTACGATGTCGTCTTGAAAAATAGTCAGTTAGTTCAGTTTACGTGGGACAGCAACCAAGATAGATACTGTTGACTGTTTGTTAGCTCCAATCAACAGCCTCCCTCCAAATGAGGTCTTCCTTGCAAATTTGGGTACACTATTCCCCAAAACCTGCTAGGCTACATTTTTATTTCACACTTAAATGACAGTTACAACTTTGATCGAGGACAAATATTATTGGTTACTGTATGATTGATCGGTTAGATTTAGTGAATAGCCGAAAAAGCCTTTTAATCACATCAGACCACTAATCCTGGAATATATGTATTCACCTTTGATGCTAGTAAGTGTAAAAATACACATTAACTTGTTCCAGATACGCTCTACCATACAGATGTATCACGTGAATAAATTATATATTGGGGAAGAGTGACTAGGTCGTATAGATTCACAGACAATTGGAGTGATTATCTGATTTCCTCGGACTATCTTTGATTATGTATAAGAGGCCCTTCCAAAGTATCGACTATATGTTAATGTCTTTGTCTAGTTGAAAGGCAAATAGAAGAGAAAGTGATACAGTTATTACGATATTAGTCGAGTGGAAAGCGTTCCCCTAAAATCAGATCAAAGACATTCCATTGGAATCCAATTTCTGTTGCTTGACTTCCGTACTTTCTGTGTCCATTAATAATTCTTTTGTGGTCCGCCTCCTCTTTCAACCCCCCCCCCCCTCCTCCTCCCCACAAAAAAGATTGCGTAGTTGTCCATGTAGATGAACCGAAGCAAAAGATACAACCATTATCTTGTATCGCAGGTTCAACATTCACTGCCAGTTCTGTCTCTCTCTCTCTCTCTGTTTGAAACAAATTGTGACCTGTATCCCATATGTTTTGTGTTTTGTCATTTGAGCGTTTCGCATAGACGTTCACTTTTTTCCTTCTTCGCACAGCATACCCTTCTGCTGCAGCTGCAGCGTCGGCCTTGAATCCGTTTGCCACATTGGCTCAACAGGCATTGACCATGCCAATACAACAGAAGGAGGGAACCAAAGATCTTATCATAACCGGTATGTAGTCGCGATTTTGTTTTTTACAGGGAACATTGTCATATGACTCATCAGGTTTTGTATGCAGTTTGGTTGTTTTAACCATTTTCAGTCGATGCATTCACATCCAACAACAGTACAATATACGTGTAGCTTATTAGTTCAGTAATATTATCTGTTGTAGGTGTACTGAGCGTACTTTATTTTACCCGGATGGTGTTCACGATGACATTTGATCAGTTTGTCCTAAGTTTTGCAAAACCATATACGTATAGGACACTGCCCTGGAACAAATGGTCTTCCCGGAGTCCACTACGATTTTTCATAGGTAGGAGAAATTGCGAACGTGGTAGGGAACCACAATGTATCCGGAATACCATACACGTTTTTTCACAAATAAGCTCCAATCGAATTCAGATGATTTCGGGACCTGACCTTCATCATAAGTATGGAGGATATTACCCTCTATGCCAAGATGTATTTCATTGTATTTCACGCACATCTGAATGCACACTATGTACCAAACTAGGTTATTTAGTAATCAACCTGTATGTCATCATATGAAGCTCTCTGTTCTGAAGTCCTCACAAAAGGCGTGCCATTGGATATCTCCTTCGACGGAATCGTATCATGAATACCATTGGAATCTATGCTAGATATTTAGAAAAACGATGGAGAAATCAAAAAGTTATGGTTAAATTCTCAATGAATAAAATCATAAGTTTCTGACTCAATGCTCTATAAACTGTTCCACGTTTGCCTCAATGTCTGGCCTTAGTTGCCACTTTAAAGCCAATATCCACGAGGCTACAATTGAGCATGGATTAAATCCATTTGTTGGTTCAAGCAATGCATTGCTTTTTTCATGTTCAGAGTGTATGAGTAGTGCTATTTTGATGATATGGTTGCAGATATAACAAGGATTTTATCCATACTCTAAAAAACTTCCGTTGAACCCTGATTAAACACTGCCATAGTTGAGCTTCAGTTAATAATAATAATGATCTATGTAGTCATCGACACCATGAGTTTCCTGTTGTTGATCATTTAAGAGATCAAACCGGTTGGACTGTGACCAATCAAAATTTAGAATAGGACAACGATTTAATTCACATATTCAAATAATGTAAAATAATGTATTAGCTTAATCGTATTTTATTTAGGTTATCTGTAATAATAATAGTAATAATAAAAATTTCTCGGTCACTGGTTTCTCTCATTCTTTCTGTTCTGTTACCTGAGGTTTATATTGACGCTCTGTGCGACTGCATTCAGTGACAACCCACATTTCTTTTTTCCACCCGCCAACCCCGTTTGATAAACTGCAAACAGGCCATCCTATAGCAGGGAACCAACGGTAATTTTTTACAGTGCGTGCGCTTGTGTTGATATTTGTTTGTCTGTCTGTTCGTCCGTCTGTCTGTCTGGTTGTTTGTATATTGGTATGTATGTCCTAACTGTTACTCCCTGTGTAACAATATTCCAAATTAGAAACACACATGCGCATAGAGACCAAACATGGACACAAATGATTTCATCTTTCACAATGGTGACATTCTGCTTACACACACAACGTGACTTGCTATCTAATTACTGGTAATAATTATTCGGTATCCTATCATTTTCCTGACTGACTCTTTCCAATATTCATGTGGTTCCATAGCTGTTTTGCGTTGTGCGTCTGAGGCAGCACCGTTCCCAAATATGTATATGTCGGTGTATGGATGAGAATGGACATTATTGCATTCCGTGCAGTCTGTGTACGTGTGTAATTGTCTTATTTTTCTTTTCACCTAGCGGTTTACTGTTTCCGGCTTTCTTACAACTAGTACCATTGTTCGCGGCCGTCATTTCGTCTTCTGCTTGACCGAACCGGTTCTCATGTACAGGCTGGAAAAGTGGTAAAAACAGTCACCACATCATTGCTACCTTGCCTCGAGGCATGTGTCACTTCGATCGATATTAAAACGTTACTGTTGTAAGCGTTATCCGGGGCTCAGGTCAGATAGATGTAAAGTTTGAATGAAACGCTAGTTTTTCTAACTGATCCAGGCAGATATTGCTTGTTTAAATGCATTTGTTGTAGTTTCAAGTCAATCAATGTAAAACGTTGTCATTAATTATTCCCATTCATTTCTTTCACTCTACTTCAACCTATGTATAACCCTCCACTAGAGTTTTCAATCTCTGATTTATATTAGTTCTATTTGGTTCGCAAAAAATTTAAAATTACATTACTGATTTCGAACGATTAATTTGTCACTCTCACACATCGGAGCCAGTACCAACACATGTTTGACGGGATATAGTGCANCCTAGTACCAGCCGACCTTCTTCCCCACGACCAAACTTTGTTTGTGAGCTTAGGGAAGGAATATTTGCTCCCACGACGTAGATTCCCTAACGATTCACTCTTCATAAGCCTCTTGAACCAATTCCAACAACGATTGTAAAGGACAACCGAAGAGCATGCGCCATTGTTGTTTGACTGCTATTTGTCTTATCATCCAACGAAAGAGGACATTCTTTTAGCTGTTTCTCGTATGATGCTGCTTTTCCAGGACAAGTTTCTTTCATCACATGAGTCTGGGACAATCAGGCAGCTTTTTTCGAAGGCTTTTATTTCCGCTCTGAGCCACTTCACCTTGGTGGCATCCCCTTTCCTTTCGGTTGGATTCCGGTTGAATTGAATTGCTATCAACGAACCCATCCCGACGGTAGTCAAGATAGATCGATTCGATGTTTCCATCACTCCTTGGTTGAATAGAACCAATGGATAAAGTGGAAAACAATCCAGTTTAGCCAATATGACCGTTCCCTGCAAATAAAAGATTTCCAAATTCCGATGGATACAGCTCATCTTCCCGCACAACCCCGCCCATTCATATAATATCGGGAGAGAATTCTGTTGTTTCAGAACATTTCATCTAAAGTGCTTTGCACCAAAGCGATGTGGGTTAGTTCGAAAAGAACAACAACAACATTCAAAGCGACTATTCCCCTGTCCCTTGCTACGCAATGGATAGAGTTTTGTATATATTTGCTTTATTTTAGAACTGGGTTTTGGGGGATCATAACACAATTAGTCCTACGGGATCGGTTTTCTAGGATTTGTCTATGCAATGCGTGTTCAGCTAGATTGCTGCCATCTGAAAGTGGTGTAAGTCACTGTCACTGGGATGCTTCGTGTTAAGGTTCGCACTTCACCACCAACATCTAACTGGAGTGGCAAACAACTTCTTTATCGCTCTGTCTAATAACTCATGCAGCCCACAGAGAAACTACGCTTTTAACTACTATTAGTTCCAAGGCTTTTGCAGCCAGTTCTCTTAAACCAACAGTTTTTGTTATGGAATTTACCATTTTCTATTGATGACGACACTAGGTTGTGGAATTAAGGAATAATTGCCTGCTACATTTGCCATATACAAAAATCTGGTCGATTGGTCCTAGGTTCGAATCCCTGCCCCCACACACACGTCAGATGAATTTAAAGTTTTCGTACAAATTGAAATATTTATCGCTGCTCGAAATAACAATTATGCATACTGTCTAATGCGAACCTTAGCTTGACAGTGATCTCGAACAGTCGAGTAGGGTTGTATAGAATAAACGATTCATCTAATACCATTGTTCAAAACCCATAAGTGACTTGATTATTGTTTTTCTCTAACAAATACCAACAGATTGATGATTGTAACAAATGTAGTCAGGTCATATAACGAATTTCTATATTATAGTATCCATCTTGCACTGATGGAAAAAATATGTTTACTCTCTGAATCAGCCGACTATTTCATCATTCTTATTCACTGGTATCAACATCCGATCTGGTGTACTATCTCTGTTGTCTTTGTTGTTCTAGCTAGTTATATTAGTTTTCACACGGACGGTGTTAACTGGGCTCTAGACACACTGAGCAAACAGGCATTACGTTTGCTTCTCCTCTACCTCTCGCTAACTCTCTGACTGAACACAACTATATTCAAACTCCAGCAACTCGTTCCCCATTTATCTTGTTTCACAACCAGTGGCTTTGTTGTCCGACCTCGTTTGCAGTACCTATGTGTGTGTGTGCGCGTCTATTCGTCACATTGTGGGTGCGTGTATTCGGGCATACCATTTTATATTGTCCTCGGAGTTGTCCACAGTGATACTGCTTCGTCATACGGTTCTCTTGCAATTTTGCACGCCGATCCTATTTGTTTTGTCGTTGTAAGTCTTTTCGGATTAATTGAAGCACTGTCGCGATCTGACAGAGAGTGAAACAAAAAAAGCAAAGCGGAGGAAAAGACGATGAATGGTCAAACTGTGCGCTATCTAATTGTCTTTGCTCAGTGGGAGTAGAAATCTTAAAAATGACCTTGATGAAGACAAACGTCCCAGCGCCTGTTGTGTACTTAGTTTTAGGAGGAACTCAATGTGAAAGTTACTCCTTTTCCTCTTATATTAGTAATTGCTTCAGAAAGCGTACGAGTACATTCCTGGACACGCGAGTGTGCAGAGACGGAAAAATGACAAGTGTACGTATTATGTGAGCTCGAGGTATGATCAAGCAGGGCAGCTCAGCAGGCAATAAATGGTTGAGCACAGTTAGCTCAGTACTGAAATCTGACTGGCTAAGGCAAATGGACTAATGCAGTGTGAAGTGCGCGCATGTCTGGTTGAGTCAGAATTAGTCAACTAGTCAATGACGAAATACGCGCATGCAGCAAACTTTTTAATACATGTTACAGAATCCTAGCAGAGCCAAATGAAACTCACGCTATTCGTGCAATACCTTGAGACGAATACTTAATCAACTAACCTTGGCACACCACTTGTTCATTATAGACTCGGTGTATCGGATAGAATGTACTCACGTGGATCACACTGCTTCGTTGTGTGCATTGGTGGATTGATCAGCGCTATAGTTCCAAGGTACTCAAATAATCTAGCTCTCTATCGATAGATCATTGATTCATATGCTTCTGAGTTCGGACTCCAACACCGTCAGCAACCGAGGCTCGAAACACCTAGTTCAAAGAATTGTTGTATCGAAAGTCACAAAGTTTTGGGTTCGGAAATCAACAAAATAGGTATTGACAACCAAGTTTGTCATTCTTTTACTGAGAAGCTAGGTATTATATGCGAAGTGCTCAGATACTTCGCTGTTATTCCAACTCACGCTTGATAGTGAACTTTGAGATGAAAATACATTGATATCGTGTGTGGGTGACTTTTTCAGGGTTCCTTACGCTTTGAATATCGCCCTCATAGAGGTTTTGTGTTGCCGTTCAGCGAAAGAGAAATACCTCCAGCTCTTTCCGATTAGGAGTTGAGAAAGACGCTTATTCTGAGGCCAAGTGATGTGATAATGAGCCAACGCCTACAACAAACATAGCCATAGCCAAAAGCAACTCAAGCTTGTACCCTTTCAATTTTTGTTGAAGTGCTTGGATAACCAGATTTAATCCCTCATCATTTGGGATGCGCATATCGAAGACGGGTGGGCTGGAGACATGATTACTTGGAGAAAGATTTTGCCCTAGACTTTTGCTACTCACATACAGAACCGTGCACTCTGGATAGTAATCTGGTTGAAATATCATTGGGTCTAGTTAAGAATGAAGGGATTTCTCATCTACGCACAAAAATGGGCTTGAATGGAGTGTTCACTTCAGCTTGGTAACTGGTACCGATGCCTTGTTCTCAAACAAGTCACAATGTCAAACTGTTTCCCCTTGGTAAATCGCATAAATATAAGCGTCCAAATTCAGGTTTGTGAGCGTGAAGGGCGTGGAGACCCATATGATCATGTAGCGCGACGATTCATGAAAGAGTATACGAACTGATGCAAACCGAAGATGAACCGCGCTCAGGGCAGAAAAAAATAAAACGCACAAATTTGACCATTCCTCGTTCAAATCACTTACTCTACTAAAAATCCATCCCCAAAGGGGAATGAAACAAATCTTTTTATTCATTCTAATTCATTATTACTATTTCTTTTCATATCAAAATCATTACCTCGGTTATAATCGTCGTTACCACCAACATGGTATCTCACTGTCTTTCGACTGGATGGACAAAGGCCCAGAGGGCTGCAACCTATTCATCTATCATTTGCCCCAGGAGTTTGGCGACCCCGAATTGGCTCAGATGTTTATGCCGTTTGGCACAGTCATTAGCGCCAAGGTGTACGTGGATCGGGCTACCAATCAAAGTAAATGTTTCGGTAAGTGTCTCCCTCCCCTCTGTCCTAGTGAGCACGCACGCACTTACACAGGCACAACTACTGCACAACAACTGCAACTACCAACCTAACCAAAACCTTTCTCTATCCGTGACCCAATTCCCCATTCACATGTCGCTTGACAAATGCGTGGGTATTCACAATAGACAGACACCAGTAGTGAAGTGCTGTGCGGTGAACTTATTTTCGGGCATTTCGTTTAAATCTTTCTCTCACATACACGTTCACATGCCCATTCGCTCACTACTACAGACCACTAAAAGCTTATCAGAAGGATATAAGACCAATCTGAGCAAGGAGTCGTTTTGTTCCAACGACCACAAATGTGTAAAATGAATGTCTCACATAGTGCACGCTCAGCATCCGTAGCTGCCTCACTGGCCTAAAATTGTTTAATTGTTTCTGGCTTGGTGTTTGAGGTGAGATCTTGTTCATTTTCCAAATCAGATTACATGTTACAGCAACAAGGTGTCTCTTCTGATGCGTCGAGTTTTAAATAACTTTAGGTTTATCAAGTGTGCTGTATCAACGGAAAAGCCTTCGAAGCCTTCTTATGCAACTGTTCGGATCAGTTCCTTAGGAATCATCAGTAGTATGGCTCTAATTCGGACGGGTGTAACCTTGAATTCCCTGTATTAACCCCAGGCTAACCCTGATCAGAATACACGCTCTGCGTTAGCAGAAGGAAAACACTATGTGCTTATTTGCGGTGTCTAGAATGCTGGACGTACCTTCCCCAGAACCGTGTTTTTTTTAAAGAATCTAGTCACCGCCGTCACGATGAGACCGCGGCTCAACGTAATGTGATGGCTTGTGCACCTCTGTGACCCAACGAGCTACACAGGATGGCTTTTGTTAAGTTAAAGATTTATTTATACCTGGAAGGTCAATGGGTAGAGTTCTGACGAAGTTCAGTCTCTTGGTCCTCCAGGTTGAGGGTTCGACTTGAGTTGGCGTCTAAGTCGGTAAACGTGTTAGAGGAGTAATTGAATCAAGTAGATAAGCCTCCAATCCATCTTAACCGCTGTCCTTCGATTAGGTTTCTTTCAAAACTAAAGGCTTTGGTTGGGAACCCTAATCGTTCCCCTGCTTAGCGGTTTAACTCTCTGACAGTTACCGTCCATAAAGCTCCAATGAACACACAATCTAAAAATAAATTCATACTGCAACGGTCGTCGCGCAGGATAATCAGATATGCAACAGATATCGATTTCTAAGCAATTCATTATACGCGCCAGACACGCGCATTGACCGACCTGCATCAGAGTCCGTACGTTGAAGCCCCCCCAGACTGAGAGGTTGATGAGGTTTCAAAATCTGCACTTTATTTACAGGCAAACTATTTACAGGGCTATTTGGCAACGACTTTAGGCGATTGACAACCAAGTTAGCTGACGGGATGTTAAGGATCAGTAGAAGGGGCAAAAGGAGAGGGTTGGGTATAGAAGATAAAGAGTAAAACAAAGTTTGGGACGTCTGAGTAGTAGCCCACTTAAAACTATCCGCTCCGTTTTGATGCAGTTGGCAGAATTGAGGGTCCTAGTATGATAAGCCACCTGAGTGACCCGGGTATGTCCTCAAGGTTTTTCCTTCATACATCAAGAGATGACGTAGTCCGCTCACTGGGTCAGCGTGGTGTAGTAATCGTACTAAACGATAAATCTGAGGCCTCACTGATAGATTGGATACCCGTCAATAGTCGTTTGTGCACAGTGAGACTCCAGGGTTCGGTTAGTGTTTGGAAGGGCAGCAACACCAAGTGTATGTTCATCATTTTCGCATTTGCACCAACCAACTGCAGTCCCACTTCACGAAAGGACAAATTTTATGACAGTATCATTCAGTTGAGACGAAACTTTGATGTTATATTGCTGACAGGTGATTTTAACGCTCATGATGGAAAACCGAGCTCATCTGAAGCCTGTTTAGGAGGACACCTCGCTCTTCCCGCCCAGCAAACAGACAACGGTGATCGACTACTTCAGTTCTGCGCGGATCATCGGTTGTTCTCGTCTAGCACCAATTTTTGACAGCTCTCGTCGAACGGCTTCCTGATATTCTAGTTCACCAGGAAGGTTGACTCAAATTGACCACATAACTGTAAGCAACCGTTGGCGTGGTTCAGTACAAAATTGCATGTCCTATTGGACCATCTGTATTGAGTCGGATCATGCAGTAGTTCTGACGCGTTTCACTCTTCGACTCATAGAACATTGGTAGAAATCAACCTCTCAGTTAGTTCATAATCTTCTGCGAGATCGATGATGATGATGATGATGATGTTGCTGGTGACTAATCGCCAGTATATTTCGTCTTTCTAGCATTTCATACTTTTGTTTTGGCGGATTCTTTCCACCTGAATAACCCATTTACTACATGAGTCGTGCATTTTTTCATTTAGGCGGGGAACATTTGAAAAAAATGTTATAAGGAACCTGACAGCATAAAACATTTTCGCCGGCTCAGTGAAACGATTATTCTAACAAAGTTTTTAAATTGATCAGCGGCCCATTCATTTGGGTTCAAATAATACAATGGTACACTGTTAATTCAGGCTAGCGTTTTCTAGATATTTGAGGAATAGTGTCGACGTGAATGTCGGTTACCTTATCTAATATTTCCCATGGCAAATTTCTCTGGCGATAGGCGTTCCAATGGGTCACAAATAATATGCTTTCAACAGGCCTAGATAAATGTAACAAGTGCAGACCTCATCCAGTTGGATTACTGACCTAAATTGAAAAAGTCAGTTGCAAAACACAGAGATCGAAATCATTCTACTTATTTTGCCCGCATTGTGTAACTTGCAATTCTAATAGTAGGTCTATAAACGTGTTTCTTGAAATGTCCATATAGTTGCATCAGTGTCTCCGGGAAACTGTGATGTGCTTCCTCACTGTAATCGCGATTCCAGCGGTGCAGTACAAAATATGCTGCTGTGTATAATACAGTCTCCATTCCAATGGGAAACCAGTGTATCGCTCTGCAGTTGTCAGATAAATCGTTTATTGAATGTTAACTGGGTTCACTCGGCCTTCCATAGAATATTTCATTGCTGTCTGTGAATGAATCTGTGAATCAAACCAACCAAAAATCTACCGTGAATATTCGTAATTTTTAAATTTGGATTTTATCTCCAGCAGTATAAGAACGATGCCAATTTTAACCCGTTTATAAGATGACTATATGGTATTGCGGAAATACTAGTTAAAAGTACAACAGTGCCGTTTCTACATTTAAAACATGAAGAATAATTCCGGGTTTCCGAAGGTGGGTCTTACGGTTATTTGTGTTAGAAGAGTAGTCTCCAAAATCATCAATGCAGTTTTTCTATGAACTAACTCTAAATGATGGTCATCCGTCGCTCGTTGATGCTTCTGTTGATCTTTACTTTTCATTTAATATCATTTATTTCGTCTGTCTCACGTTTTGTAAATAAATTAGGTTTCGTCAGCTTCGACAACCCTGCAAGTGCCCACGCAGCCATTCAGGCAATGAATGGCTTTCAAATTGGAATGAAGCGTCTCAAAGTGCAGCTGAAAAGACCAAAAAGTGACGCAACCAAACCCTACTGATCAGCATTCCTCAGAACATCATAATTAATGTATGCTTTATGCAGTCGACCCGGAACAGAATCCAGAGGAAACACATTCGAGCACACGTCAACACATATACAGTATAAACATTTCTATTCATCGCATTGCTTTGCACCTCCCAGTTTCCGCCAGACTGAATAATTCGTACCATTCAAACTGCTCATCCGACGTTGAATTCAACCTCTTTCTAAATCAGGTACTTTCAGATATGGCATAAATGAATAACTGACCTCAGAACCTCATTCCAATACCGTAAGCATTCATTCCATGCATTTCTTCCATATTTCTATACATGCTATTTTTCTCTGTAAATATTTTGTCTGATCACGATGACCTTTTCAAGCATTCACATTCCAGTCAGTTCATCAGCTACGCGGGTGGTGTGACCAAGCTCCGGACTTGTCGCATTGTGTACCTTTTGTGATTTCGCTTTTAACTACTTAGATCATTCCCAGTAACCTGTCGTGATATGTGTGTTTCTTATACCACTCTGAAATTATTCACCAGCAACTGGTAATGGATCACGGTGCATTGGAGTCGGAAATCGTTGTCTGTGCAACAGTCGGTAATTTTCGCGCTGTTCTGAGCTGATATAAATCACTTTTTGTTCGCTGGTTTTACATGGATATTGTTTTCTTTCTTCTTTCTTTTGTTTTCTCCTAGCACTATAATGTTTTTTTTGTCGTCTATCCTAGCTCTCATTATCTTGTTTTTTTGTTATTCAAGCACTCCATGACGTATCTTATCCCAACATTCTCCACACACACAGACAAACAAACAAAAAATGATGCATACTTTGGTGACCTCTCCACCTAAAAACAAACAAACTACGACTTGTTTGGTAGGTGTACCAGACAAATTAGCACTTAATCTCCGTTTGTGTACGTCTGAGTGTGCGTCCCAGAGTGTATTCCTCTCCGTTGTTAACACTGGAAAATCAAAAACGCGCATTTGGTGGTGCTTATTCATTGTCAAAAAATTAATATTTGTGTGTATCTTCACATTCATCCTTGTACTCATTTACTTGCTTATTAATTTATCTGTTTGTCTACCTGTCAACTTGTCCGTCGCTCTGTGTCTCCGTGTTAGTATTCCTGTGTACGGCAGGCTTGAGATAGTGATGACCGGAACGGTTTCGCAACCTACCTGATTGATTACACCAGTGGAACCTAAAAGAATGCCAGCTTCAACACCGTCCATGTCACTACTCCCACCGCCCGAGCCTCATACGCCTATACTGGTTTGCATCAGGATATAATCATCATAACTATTATCATGATCAACTCCCTGTCCCCATAAAGTTGTCTCAAAGCCTTCCCGCGTAAGGGCTACTGTGATGTGGAACTGGTCATCAGATGTGAACACATTCGATACAAGTAAACACGTCAGCGTGAAATACACACATACACAAAAGTACACAAACTCACACACGCACTGACTGCTTGTGCCCTCCGGACACCACACTGTCTTTCCCTCAGCTTTCCCTTTCTCCCACGTGTTCGAATTCACTAGCCGGAGAGAGTGATGATGTAATTTCTATGAACACACAAATTAACGCAAACAAAGGGATCTGACAAAGAAGATCTAATGCATACATCAGCTACCATTGCGCATCTTACTCTCCTTTCATGGGTCTGATGCATCTCGTCCGAGGAGATACAGGCACACACGTGATAGACACGGACACAGAGCGAGAAAAGTCAACGACTGTTTATGTCATGCAAATAAGTATAATAGCATGCAAACGGATAGCATATTTTATTTAATACCCTAACAGGATCGCCTCTATTTTACTTTACATACATATAAATTCATATACACATATATACGCATAAGTCCAAACATAAACACATGTGTGCGTACATTCTTATGTGTCTGAAAACATACATACAAACATACATACATACATACATACATACATGCCAGTCAATTAATCAATTGTCACTTAAACAGGGAGGCAACCAACACAATCATTTTTTCAACCAAACAACCAATCGGTCAATCAAAAGCAAGCAAACGAATGCCCAAACATTTCTTCATTCATTTGTGATTTCAAATCAGTTTTCTTTTTTCTCAACAACTCAGTGGGTGGGTTCGGCATCATCAATCAGTTTCAGCTTCTTGTCATGTGCATCATTGGCTCATCCAGGGGGGAGGGGGAGATCGCAGTTAAACTTGACTACATGCCTTGAATGAGAATCCAGGGAATGAAAATAGTCTAACTGATGAAAGTAATGAAAGCCCTCATATTTGTGGGTCTTACATTGTACAAATTTCAGTGATTCTCAGTGTTCTGAAAGCGGGACTTTGATTACTTAGCAATACAAAATGTACCAGAAGTTTATTTGACACGTCAAGCAAAACCAACTAAAACTCATTCGACTGCGTTGAAAGATGGATCAGTGCTCTAGGCATCATAATGCTACCTCATCTCCCTTATTAAAACTAGACACAATGTGCTCCATTGTCAGAGCGAAGGTCGTCCGGATGGGCCAAATTTGGTCGCTCTGTGGAGCTATTTACTCTTGGAGAGGTATTCCGAAACAGTACTAAATCATGTTGTAAACATGAGGATACCTCTTCAGAACCCTCCCCCGGGGTTCTTGTTTCTAGCTCGAATATACAGGATTCCATAGTGCAAGATTATGAAATAGCTGCACCGCTCAAATCGCAAGCCTCACCAGAAACTGCTCACACCAAGCAATCTCTACTTTTCGTCAATCAATTCAGTGACCAATCTTTCTTGTGCCTTAATATATGTGATCTTCTGGCCTGTCGGAGAGAGCACAAATAGATTTATGTGATTTAAACGTCAATTTGTATCAGAACTATTTCACTTATGCACATTTATTAGCCGTGAACTACCTGATTGGTCAGCACACATCAAACCATATTATTTCTTCAGAAATACTTCTGTTTGTGAAGTATTTCAGGAACGTTGCTTGTCCTTCAACAGGATATGTGAAGCATCGTGAGCTCCGGTATTTTTCACTGACTGGTGGTCCCAGTTTCACCTCAGTAACATAGCATTCGAGAAAAAACGGTTACCCGTTCAAAGGTTCTGAAATTAAAGCCAATCTCTCGAGAGTGGCGAACGGTAATGCTGGTTTTCTTTACATTCATGTGACCCCCCCCCCTTTGCTCATAGAACCGATTCTGCGGCACGGAAGCTCCCTTTTTCCCCCAAACTGGTACAGTTAGTTCTTCACCAAGAATCATAAATGTTTTGATCATTGATGAATTACGGTTATTTACCACGCCGTGGTTTGGGGCTCGCAGTGAATATACCAGTTCAA
>UZAN01039866.1:0-14446 GCA_900618425.1 Echinostoma caproni
CCTTAAGAACGATGTCGTACCCGAGGCGCCTGAGAGAGCTAAACGTGTTCTCCCAAACTCGTAGACGAATAAGAGGCGACCTAATAGAGGTTTTCAAAATACTGAAGGGATTCTCACAGCCTAGAAGGCAACTTTTCTCCTTCAGTGAAAACCCTGCCCTAAGAGGACACCAGCCGAGGCTGGCCAAACCCCGTGCAGTAAAGGGAGAAAGGGCAAACTACTTCTCTCATAGAGTGGTAAATGCCTGGAATAGACTTCCTAACGAGGTTGTCTCGGCGTCCACACTGGCGCTGTTCAAAAAAGTCTTGATGAGGTGTGGGACATAACCTTCCCAGCCCAAGGAAAGAAGCAACAGTCCTTGGTGGTAGCTAGTACCTTTAGATTTCCCGAACATCACTCCCCATCCATCCTTACTTTTAATTCTATCATCCCATTTTACTTCAACTACCTCCACTTCATCTCCAGCTCCCTATAACCCCCTTCCCGTACTAGCTAACTTTCATGCTTGCTAAATTACTCACGTACTTTTCCTTTCTCATCCTAATCTATTTTCGCATGCCTGGGGGTCATCTACTGTTTTCTGGATGGATACTCGGACCTCCTGGTTAGCCTGTGACTGATCAGCTGGTGCTGCTTCCATCGATAGCAAACCGGATTGGCGTCCCTGCTCCGCGGCCGTATCCCTGCACCACCAAGGACCGATTTTAGCAAACTGTCGAAGCGTTACGAGACAAGCGTGGCCCGTAGACACAAGAACCTGGACTGTTATACTGGCTCAAGCCGCAAGTCCTGTGAACTGTCCTATCCTGTCCTGTCCTGACCTTGAAGGTCGTGGTTATAGCCATGGTGCTTACCCAAAACCCGCCATGCTTGACGTCATAGACAGAATCAATGAAAAGTGCATCATTCTATCAACATCATTCGACGAGGTTCATCCACCGGAAAATGTTTTGACTAACGATGAAACATCTTTCTGGATTACAACAGGCATTTTCCCACAAATGCTGGTAGTTTCTTTATCAGAACAACTGAAAGTCGGACGAATTCGGATAGTTTCTTCATGTGTCAAAGATTTATGGGTCAGTGACTATAAATAAACAGGATTTTAAAAGTTCCGTCAGCTAAAATTGTATGTTTTGAGTATTTTCAGAACTTTAATAGTCTTAAAGTGTGAAATTATTTTCTATTTAAATCTAGAACATCTTATAAGGTGTAGACGAACTCGTTCAAACTGTATATTTAATCAAGGCATAGGGATGTATAAATCAGATGAGAAAACCAGCACATTTGGTTTATATGGTGCATAAGTGTATGTTGCCTAATCCAGTCAGCACGAGAGTCACCGTTTAGTCACCGAAAACGCATCGTTTCGTCACGCGAGAGTCACCGATTAGTCACAGATTCGTACCGATCGTAACGGATTGGTGACTGTCGGTGGCTCAAAAAGGATTTCACCAGCAATTCCCTGTGCCTTCTATTTTCGAGAAAACCGCTAGCCATCACTAGTAGAACTAAATAGACCCATTTATTTTGGAATCCCGGCATTCGAAAGCACCGAAACCAGTCAAAGTCAAATATATTAGGCAGAAAATCGCGCTGTCTATAGACAGGTCCGATTATAATCGGACCTTTGAAAACGATCAATTGTTCCACACATTTGCCCAACTAGAATCGCGTAATTACTCTAGAAATTCTTAACAACTATGCCTTAGCGTCTCAAATTTCACGAAGCTAAATATAGAACCCGTGGTCAAATCTCGTTACCAACAACTTTCCGGGTCTCTATTTGCCCAGTAACACCCAATGATAAACAACCAAGAAGTAATAACGATTTAGAAAGTAACTTTTATTAGCGCATTGGAGTTGTACAAAGGGAATCAATTAGGAAATATTCTTCATTTGCCATTTACATCTGAAAATAGAAAAAGATAATGAAAATCACTGATGTAGTTTAAAAACCAACGGAATAATTAAAAGAACAAATGGCAGGGTTTTTTAAGCCACATAGTAATTAAAATTCTAAATACCAAATAGACGCCAAACGTTATAATGCGTTAGTATTGCCTTTATCATCCGAAGTCTTAGAGTAAAAATACATACCATGGACACTGAACCCCTTGCTCATAGAAAGGGCAGTTGTCGACGGAATCATTGACCGACTGCCTTGTACTCTGTATCCACTGCTGCATCTTCCCCTTAATGATGTCCAAATCGGTAACCGCTACTCCTTTCTTTCTTATGGCGTCTATCTATCAATTAGTAAAAGTATAACAATTACCGTATATTAGTTTGGCAACTTTGGTGTTGCACAATCCCGTCTTGCCATTTGAGCCTCTCCAGTTAATGCTGAAGCACAAACTGTGGGCCAGCAGAAGTCCGCACATGGCGCGGACACAGTGACCAACGGAATCGGCGCCAACACGTGAAAGGTAATTGACCTGCAACGTAGTATAATTAATAAATGGATACTCACCAGATCCTCATAGAATGATTCATCTTCTATTTTCTCTATCAGATCATTCAAATATGATAGATTTTGCAGGTATCTGACAATTGAGAACAGGAGTGTTGTTCCTGCTTTTCAAGTATTCCAGGGCCTGATTATATTTCCGTTTAATATTTTCTTCCCTTCAGAAATTGCATCAACTTGAACGGTTTACTCTTTCATGGCACCTTTTGTAATCACCTTTGAAATCCTTATCAGAATAAGCAGTCAATTCCTCTTAGAATCTCGATTTAGGCACCTTTAGATGAACCTGCTTGTTCAGGTGTCCGTTCCGGTTTTGGGAGCGATCTGACATCGGTCCTTAAGGACCGATTCCAGAAATTCTTTGCTTCAATCACTCTTAGGTCTCAGATAAAGCCTCATTGCATGAATACGGATAAGTCACTAGATATGGAAAGTGTCCACGCCGCTGTTTTTGCTGTTTTTCTTCGTCTTTTCCTTCTTTTAGAGACAGTACTGCGCCGCAGCTCGGTGGCATTATTGGGATGTGCTTACCCCAAGAACTCGTTTAGCCGACGCTTGAATGTTTGATCGTTCGTCTTGTAGTAACAGTATCAACCCTCTCCGCACATAAACCCTTCCCATATTCAGACATTGCTGTTTTGCCGAACCAAGATTATCTAGTTGGTCGTGGTATGCTTCGTGATATCAGTCGTTCCCTCTTCGGTTCCTTCCTTCGTCCGTTTTTCGGCTCACTTATTTATAGACATCATTAGTCTAGACACTGAATTCTCCTCTTTCACATCGTTTGGTAGCATAGGTTGGTCCCCCGTCTGGATACGCAGTAAGCCGATGGAGACCCGACGTTGTACTTTTTCGCCAGGTATAGTGCGTGCCCCCTCGTGCTACTGTGATCTGGAAGCGGGATCATCACCTACAGTTCAAAGCTCAGATGCCGTCGGATAATGCGTCTGGTATAGATCAAGCCTATTCTCGATCACCTGTACGCTAACGGGAACAGTTCTGTAGCCTCCGTAGCTAATCCCACTCATCCCGGCACCAAGGTGTATGGCGTTGCGCTGTACCCGTTCCAGGGTCTACGCTTCTGCCTTTATGCATGGAATCGATGTAGGACCACCGTACTCCATTCTTGTGCGGACGTGGGAAGAGTACAAGACTTTAGAAGTATTTAAAGTCCACCGGGTGACCGCCGTATGGATCCTAATATTTCCCAGGCAGACGCCCATACTTTTTGAATATGGCTGATGGTCTTTAGGGTGGAAGCCCTGATTACCCCCTAATTCTTTTCACATGTGGAGGAGCGAAGAGGATTTCCGTGTATGGTGTACTCCACCTGCATGTATGCACACTTGTCGGTGCTTAGTGGCAGAGACCATCTCGAGGACCAGCGCTTCTGAGACATCGAGTCTTAATGTAGAATAAGGACGTCGTAGTCTGAAGTCGCCATTGTTTGAGATCATCTGGGTTATTTAGGCACCGAGGTTATAAGGAAGCCGAAAGGTAGTTTATGTTGGCTAGGAAGAGCAAAGGGCCCAGGACTGAGACGCTGCTTAGACCTCATATGAACGCGATATTGCCTGAGAAACTCGGACACAGAAGATGTGCTCTCCAAGATAGTCTGCTATCCAACGAGTCAATAAATCCCTGATACTAAGGGTCATCACTTTCAGCAGTGAACGATCTTGCTGGTCTTTGTCGAAGACTTTGCTGAAATCCACAAAGATGACGTCCGTGGGATGCTCCTTTGCTTTATTTTTCCACCAGCGTTCACGTGCCAATAGCAGGTTAGACAAATAAGATTTTCTCTTGCGGAATCCATGGTGTTGTTCGCATAAGAGACCGTGGTATGCCAGGTTCTGATGGATCCGTTGGGCTATCAGGCGCTTCAATGTCTTTTCCAGTACAGAAGTCAGGCTAACAGGGCGGTAGTTTCAGGAATCCTCTTTCCTTCAACTTTTATACAGTGGAAAAATGACCGCTTTCTTCTAATCTTGGGGGAGTTTTCCCTCCGTCAATTCTTCAGAGAGTTCTTATACCACTAATGGATGGACACCGTCATGTACGGGAGAATGACGGGTTTTGATCGACTGGAGGGCCTCAAATTCCTCCTCTCAGTTATCCCGTCGAACCGCATGAAAGATTTGTTGGTTGGCACTAACTAAGTGGTATCTCTTCCTAATACACAGACTGGTCGTATGCAGCCCGCAACTTTGCCTTCCTCTCGTCTGTATCAACCAGAAGTACTGGAATGATCGCTGTGGTTCTTGTTCTCTTTCAGGTAAGCAAACAGCCGTTTTGGTGCCTTTATCAAGTCGGCCGCCGGGGCAATCTCAAAGGCCCAACAGTTAGCTTTCTTAAGCACCGTGCATTGGTTCAGGATTTTCATGTATCACTCGTAACCCTATCCTGTTGATCAGCACGATTTCAAAGCCCGGTTTCTCCGTCTGAGAAATGATCGAAAGTTGGATTTAAACCAAGGAAGAAACTGGCCGTGATATTTGCCTTCCTCACCGCCATGTTCAACAATTCATTGAAACATGTGTCGGTTCTCTGAAACAGTGGCTGCCAACTGGAACTGCACGCGGACAACGCTTCTGTGTAATAACGATATAATGGCTCATCCAGAAATTTTCAACTGGGAAACTTGACGTGTACTTACACTAAGTAGTGGGACGACTAGTTTCGAGCGGACTGCAATGTGTTCTGGCATCTCAATTAACAGGAGAGTCACCGATTAGTCACCATGAAAGCATCCTTCTGACACACGAAAACCATCATCGTCATTTGATGATAATTGATATTAATTATTATCAGTTTCTCTGTAGCCGTTTACAAAGGTCCTGTCTATAGAACCCCCTCCTGGCCAGTGATGAATTAGGCGCAAATAAAAGTGATGGCTTTTCCACAATTATTCTTTCATAGTCTTCGGGAGGCATTTGATGGTGAACCTCATGAAAAGCTATTCTTAAAACTGTGAAGCTTTTGGGTCATAAACCCAATACTCAGTGGGGTAGAGGATACTGAGAGAAAGACTCTTTTAGATCCGAGTCAAAGATGCGATCTGTACTCGAGAGCTGGTGCTTAGTGGCGTCCCCAAAGGTTCAGCTCTGGGTCCTGTTCCGTTTTCGCTGTATATAAAAGATCTTTCGAGTAATTTATATTTGTATTTGCCTAGTTGCTTACAAGTGGGTTTAAAACGCAAACGTGTTGTAAATCTGAATAAAATATTTAAAGTTAATGGTTCATGAAACATGATAAATATTGCAGAAGTTTGCTTTACTTACACAAATTCTTGCGTAATTCACTAACGACCTGTTCCTAATGGGTTGGGATTCAGGGAGATACAGGAGACTTCTTGTGAATGTTAATACAGGAGGGGATATGTCGAAGTCAGTACTTGTGGACGGATGAAAACGAGAATAGAATAGATCAGGATGCGATGGACAAACAGAACGGTCTAGTACCTTGATAGCAAACTTAATACAACAGTTGATGTGACTATTAATAAATTCATGACTGGTTATCCATAAATCATGACGGATGATTTTGAAGTCTTATTTTGTTTGGAAGAACTATGGAGGAACAACAGATTAGAGTGAGGAAAACGCATTTGTGGAAGAAAGAGGATAGGACTGACTGTGGGCTTCGGAATCACCTGAGTGTGTGTAACTGCAAATAAAGGCTCTCAGTTTTCCTATAAAATTGTAAATTTTTGTAGTCCACCGAAGAAAACTTTTGATGTTGACACCCCGGTGCTTGATAGAGGTCATTTTATAAACGGGGTTACAGGTAAGGTTTGCGGAGTCCGTTGTGAACGAAGAGCGGGAAGCTGAAGCCGAATTCTAAGCGCGTTGAGACTAAGACCAGACTGATTAGAAAACTGTTGGATATAGGATCAATTTTCACTAAATGAATCGAATTCCAAAAAGAGTGGACTAGTTTTGTCATGTCCATTTCCTACTGATGGCTTAAAGCTATGGAAATCCCACTGGGTAAGTGACATGCAGAAATTGCGAGTAAATTTAAATCAACTGCCTAATTGGACACAACAGTCGGGGCTACCAAATCACATCGGTTAGTTTGTGCGCCTGAGACTAGATCACAGTGATGTGAATCAGTATCCACAATGAAAAGAGGCTTCTTCGAGAGCATAGATTGCATGAGGGATCTGGGGGCGATAGTGTTATCGTCCCTAAAACTAACTCCCATACTGAAAAGGTCTATGCATCTGCCTGGAGCACCCCAGAGGCCATCTATCACTATTTAGGGCGATTGGTGAGACAGGCTGTCAGAATTTCTGCCCCTGCAATCTGTCCCCATCGAGGATACAGTGGAGTTCAGGCATGTGCAACTACCAAAGGGGTGCTGGCGGAAAAGAAAAGGGGTGTCTAGTTGAGAGGCAGCATGCGTGCAGTTACGACCAGCAGCTCGTTATCGCGGACTTGTTCAGGAAGGGCCATTGAGGAATTCTGGGTGACATTAATGACCAGGAAAATTGTACGAGGCAACCTGGATCATAGCTGCAACATAACTTTTTTATTGAAAAACAATTCGCTTACTCGATTTCATGAATTAATGCTTCACAGACAGAAATTAGCTAAACTTCCGTCTTTCCAGCAGAGTTCCTAATATTTGGGATGTTGTTACGAAGAATGCGGTAATAGAAATTATCGACTATACATCCAAGCGGCGTACGGACTAATTTTTGTATTTACAATGATGAGTTACTCGTCTTTGGATGAGGTAGTGAGAACGTTAAATACGGGATTATTTCCTACTGATACAGGATTGGATTGGTTAAGCTCCCAACTTTACTCTAACTTATACGGTAGTGAAAAAATTTCACCACTTCGGCAGCTACATTTCACCCAACGGCTGCACTACGGATGAAGTTTTGGTACGCAAACAGGAGGCTCGATTGTTGTTTATCAACTTGAGACATTTATGGTGTCGTTGCGACATCCGGTTCTGTTAAAGGTCAAGTATATGCTACAATAGTTTGTCATGCTTTACTGTACGACGCAGAGACTTAGTAATTGTGAAAACAAGTTAAAGTCAGGCTGCCGGTATGCGAACACCGCTGTTTACACAGCGTTTCAAGAGTCTGGTGGCAAAACTGGGAAAGGAATGCCGGGGCCGGGCACAAAGTTCTAAGTAACCACCGTCGCTCACTGGAGCAAGTGAACGACCTCGACAAATTACGCTGATTTAGACATCTGTTGCGCATGTCATGCAGTAGATTGTCACGACGCATGGTGTTTACAGAAGCATCTATTAGATCGAAAAATGCGGAGTGATAAAGCTAAGACCAGGCATGAGAGTATGAATATCCTTACTAGAAGAGTTTCTCCCATAGGTAGCATTAAGCTTTCTGGTTGGGGACATCAGAATCAGTAGTTAAATACACTGTGTGATATATTCGGGTTTCCTAAACGGTTGCACTCGTGCATTTAATCAATGTTTTTACAGCATTAATATTCATGAATTCTCTATTTGCACCCTAACGCTGAACAGCGAACATTCCAATCATTTATTCACTCCTCCATCCAAATGGGCAGCCATGAGACAGTAACCAAAACAGGCGAATTAAAGTGCATGTTTAATGGAATGTTTCAGAAGGGAAAAGTCAAGGTGAAGTCCTTGTCTGATTTAATTTGCATATTAAGTTGAGAAACAATTCCAACTTTACGGATAGTGTTTTTTTTTCCGACAGTCACCGGCAGTCAACAAGCAGCTGGTTTTGTGAACTACATCACAGGGTTACACGCGGGTGTCTGTTCCAGTGAATCAGCCGTCCAATACGGCACAATTGATCCCTTGAATGCACCAAAGGGATTCTTGCTACTGTCCTCTGAGTGAAACTCTATGGTCAACGTACAGCAACAACATACATACAATCTACCTAGGCACACATACCCTGTCAAGCATTCTGACCTGATACGAAATGCCACTACTGTCGGTTTACTGTCATATTCTTCAAGGTCTCTCCCGTTGCGGAGTCTTTCGGATCGGAACCGAGAAGGCGCGAGACACCTACTCTACCCAATGGCTCTGCGCATTTCTTCATGCCTCGTCTTCACATCACCTGTTTAGCTCCACCGGGTTTCCATCAACCCGGAGCGAGGACTGTGAATAAAGCGTGGTGCAGCAGAGAACAGTTGGACATACGCAATACCTGTTCTAGCCAGCTAAGCCTATTAATCTGAACCAGCAATTTTGTATCCATGATAAACTCCCAAACATACGACGTCTTATCTCCCCGTGAAAAACCCGTTCGCTCCATCCTACTTAAGCTAAACTACATAAACACCGATAATAGAAAACTTCTAGTCGACGGATATCTTCTATTCGCAAATTCAAGGTCTCACAACCATAAAGCAGAACTGAACGAACGGTGGCACGATATACACGACTTTTCAACTTTAATGAAACGTCGCGTCTACGCCAAAGGTGTTTCAGTCCTGCGTGTGTTGCTCGAGTCTTGGAAATGCGGGCGGTTATCTCCTTTGCTGCACTACTGTCATTGGTAACACAACTACCTAAGTAGGAAAAGTAATCCACCACAACTAAATCCTGGCCATTTATAGTTTCAGAGCGGGATTGGGTGACACCCAGTCTGGGATTATCACTCACCAAATGTAGTAAAAGTATTTGGTGGCTTTTCGCGTCCTGCACACATTCGAACAATCATTGAATCACGGTTGTCGTCAGTTACATCACTCAGATCCATCAGATATGGACAACAATGAAATAACGTTACGTGAGTTGCAGGTTTTTACTGATTAGAAACAAACTTTGAGCGGCTTTGAATTGATTCAATCTTTATTGCTCAGATTATGATCGAAGTTTATTTTACGTCAAATGTCACAATATATTGTATTTTTTGTTTTCTTCCCTTTCAGATTGAGATAAGCACCCAGACGGACCCAGAAAACTTTGAGATCAAATCAGAGCTTAGCCTGTCCTACACGGATGGACATCAACAAGTGACTGAAGTTCCCATGCATGATTCTCCAGTCAGACATCTACGACTCAATATCCGGTCTGGTTATGATCATTTTGTGGCAATCTATAAAGTTGTATTTGAAAGAAAATGATTGGTCATTGAATGGTTCTTCTGAAATTGTAAACAATTCCTAAGACAGGGGGATTTACGGTACTGAAGTTTGAACCGAATTGCGCACCAATGAATTAATTATATACTTATTCTCTTCCCATCATTTATGAGTTATGAGAGTAATTTTCAAATCGGAATAATGTTTATGATATCATAAAATTGTAAATTCGATTGGTAACTGGATGAGTTATTTTTTTGTTTTGTTTTGAGATGTCAAGACCAATTATGATCATGTATTCTGCAATCTGTCAAAAGTCAAAGTTCTTAACACCTAATATATATTCATGTTCATTTTCAGGTAAACCGTCACAATGTTTTGCACGAACACTGACCAATCCGTAGAAGGAGTCGCACCTGATTGTTCGAATGTTGCTGAAGCTAATCGACGTTGACGGCCTGCCGAATAGTCTTCTTACGGACCTCAAATAGCGCGCGATCTCCTAGTGTCTCGTTGCCCGAGGTAGACAAAAACACTGGTGGGGTTCGTAGACGTTTATTGGCGTATCGTGGTACTAGGAAGTACCGAATACGTGCCGAGGTGAAGACTAAACAATGCAAGCAAATAATGGCAGTAGCAAAGCGAAAGTGTGTCATGCGTGTTGCGTGGGTTTGAATAGGACCAGCTTATATATACACTTGAGCGGAAAACAGCGCTCAGTAAAACAAGTAGTGAAGTAAAACACAAAGAAATATCACAGTTGGAATCAGAGTTGATTGTGAAGAAAATATGAACGGAAAACGTCCTTGTTGATTTCTCCTTTTCTTCGTACAATCGTCGTCAGTACATTGCAACGATTCAACCGGACAATGCGGTTAAACGGTGTTTCCTAGTGTTTTTTTGTTAGTTTTACTTCCTTTTATTGAATGCACGGTGATACAATTTTCAGGAAGGGGGAAGCGGCCAACAAAGGGTTGCTATGGAGGTCAGGCGATGGTGGTGGGATTCGAACACACATCCCCGAGGTGGTAATTTGGTGACGTTACCACCGGGCCACCACCACCCATGTGCGTGACCCAAAAATAAATTACTGACATTGGCTGGGTATAAAGTTAGTTTATTTGCATCGCTTACTGCGGAGTTTTGTGAATTTGAATAAACAGGAAGTTATCCATAAAAAAACACAAGAGTTTACAAGTATGAACACAAGTCAAATCCTCACGAACTCTGTTGCAGTGCTATCCGGCTTGTATTATTGAATTGAGTATTTATCAAAACAGCGCACTGGGTATAAAATCACTCGAAAGAAGGCATCCTCTCACAATTAAGTATAAAATACGCTGAATTAAATGAGGATGTTTAGCAATCAATAATGCGTTCGATGGTGAGATGAACTATTAAGGATTCTCCCAACGCATAAAGTGTAATGTACAGAGAATCTATGAGCTTTGCGGCTACCCTAGATTAAATTCAAGGTACTAAGACGAGGGTTTACCCGTCCCAGAAAAATACATTTTAATAAAGAGTACAAAAATAAATCAGTCCGATTGACCTTTGCTTAGATGTTGTGATAAAAAATTGTGAACGTATCCATAGAAGACGTAGATGAGAGTTTAGGTAAGTCGGTGAACTTCAGGTTCAAATACGGTACAACAACAGCATTTTACAGCTGAAGTTTTCCGCGAAGTACAAGGGAATAGTGCCAAGTCTCACCATGGCATGGGTAACACTTTTAAGCTGAGATGCAGCCAAACACAAGCCTTCCTCCTCTGGGGGGAAATCTGTGAACACTTATTTTTCATATGTGGATGGAGTGCGAAACCCTGAAAGTTCCAGAATTTGTGAACGATCACGTCTTTCTCACATTCACGATTGTCGAATACTGAGAAAATAATAGTTTTAGAGAAGATGATAAGTATGCCCCTGAACAATCGAACGGCCTAATTCAAACTTGATACTCAAAAAGCGCTTCAGATAATCGCACAACATGATAACTGTCAACCGTGTAATTCCGGGGCTAGGTGTCCGACGTCCCGATCCGAAAGTTCGCTGTTCGATTCCTGACACGGGGACACAAAAAGGACGAGGATAAAATAGCTGTCCAGTGCTCTTTGTCGATCATCACAAATATTTCTATCTCAATTAAAATACCATAAATCTTTCAGTTTTTCGATAATTCAGCATGCACCTGCCTGGACCTGACTATCCGGGCAGTATTCCATCCATGCGTAAATTATGAAACTTCTTTTTTATCAAGAATATTGTACCATGATTTATGTGGCACACAGTCTGGTCTCACACTCATGGGTAATATAATGAAATAGCAGAACATCCTATTGAACTGCGGTTAAGCTTTACTTGGCATAAGATACAGTTCGTTGTTCACTGTACATTTCTTTCACTTATTTTCCCTATTCGTGGTTAATGAACTTTCTCTTTATTCTTTGTCTTGTTCTTGTACAACCGTGCCTGTATCCCCCTATCGGTATATGTATATGTACGCTATTATTACTACATTTTTAATCCAGGCCTGATTATTACAATCTTTGAATCAAGCACCGTTGGGAGCTTACACTGTCCCAGGTAGCACGTTGTCGGCCCGTAGCGAGCTAATAGCCGGTTACACTGGTGCTACATGTTTGGAAATTCCGTTTCATAATTTCCATCCTCTCCCTTCTTTAATCCCTTAGATATATACCGCATATTTTATCGCGGTATTACTATCTCGTAACGGGCTTAAGCAAATGTTTTGTAATTATTACAATACACTTTATTGCCTAATTGAATAAATCCTTCCTTCACACCTGCTGTTTCATGTTAATCCTAATAAGAAGGTACCTTCAAACAAGGTTCTATTGGAATCAGAGGATTTAATGCATATATATATATGCAAATAAAAATGGTTTTCTATAATACACCTAACTATAATTGGGCGTATTATGGAAGACCATTTATTCGCTGATATATACCATAAAAAAAGTAAAAAGTATATTACATTTATTGTGTAGTACTTTCCTGTCGCAATTTTCTGGCGGCGATTCTGTCCGCCGTATTTTTGAACCAACTGCGTATTTCGCTTTCAACACAATCCATTGGAACACCGATAAATCTGGGGTTCGTTTGAATAGCATCTAGTAAATTATTGCATATTGCATTATGATTATTTACCGATAACACCGTTAATAAACAAACAACCGGAAGCTTATATTTTCCCATGTTTTCCGGTGTCATTTATCAGCACAGCTAACGAATCAAGCAGTATCATAGACATGAGACGTTCCACCCACTCATTTGCATCAATTGTTTCACCGAAGCACTCAATGGAAAGCATAACGTAAACCTACAAATTTGTCAGATGAATTATCATCTGAAATTTAAGAACGAAAATAAGTCTTTAGACCAAAATCAAATATTATGAATACATTTTAAAGGTGAATTGCTATTTATCAACAAATGTAGCTGATGTAGCTCATACGCAGGTCTTTGTAGCCGATCGATGCACTACCTTGTGCTACCTGGGTTGGTTTGTGCACACCTCCGTTCGTGCCTGAGACATTGTAAGAGAAAGAGGGGGGGGGAGTGAGCTATCGACCGGCATTCAATCGATTTATTTGTGACTCGAAATCGGTTTGTCAGATCGTGGCCGCAACTCGTCATGGCGATATGCGATGCACATTGTTTGCGTTCGGTTTTCTTGAATTATGGTGGTGGTGGTGGTGGTGAATTGCTTAGTATCAGAAAGCACCTAAAAAGCGCACACCTCATTCACTGTTCTCTTAGTTGAGGTGGAAAAACTCATACGATTGATTGGATTCTGTCATCAATTGATTAGATTGGTCAGTTGCCAAAAGATTCATCCGCACCTTACAAAATCTCCTACCTTGAACACTGTTTCCTCGTTCTACCATTCATCTGGTTACTACCGTGTGCAAAAAGGTGTCATCTCGTGGGTGGACAACGATTGAAAATAAAGATATCATAATGTAGTAATTGAAGTAGGGAGAGATGACGAGTTAAGATTCAGGAATCGAGAATCACGGACGCTAAAGAAACACTGAATCGCACTAGCACTTGTACGCTGGTATCTCACGTAACTGAGACGCAAGGAAAAGGCCACCGAAGTAGCAGTTGATTTATTGAAAGAAACGAAGGGGATTAAACAATATGTACAAAGGAAGTTTATTGGTTATCCGGATATCCAACAATCGTCTGCTGGTATTCTTGACATCATACAACTTCTGTTTAGACCGCACGACTTCTGATTGGTCGGTACGATTGGCCCGTGGTTCGTTGTCCAGACACGGAAATGTGTAGATGTTTGGATGGCGTCATCTGGGAAGTTTGACTCACCATAGTTGTTCAGAGACTGTAACCCGTCGCTCCGTGGCTGGCGTTATGGCGTGAACTAGACTCATCACACACAAATATTCCTAATTGATTATCAAACGGGGTATCCTGTGAGATTGAGAGCTTATAAGGTGCGCAACTCTTCGAAAGTCATTCAGCAGATCGCATAAAAGGTAACAGAGGAAATCAGCTGTGTGAGGACGAGGGTGAGAGAGTAAAAAATCACTACGATCGAACAAACACTTTATTGTCTACTTCTTTTCTACCTCTTTCCAAATGAACATGAACATTTGTTTGTTTAATGTAATGAAAGTGGGAGTTTCCGGCTCAGGTCCGTTTGAGAATAATCAGATAGATTCACTCTAGAGATACCAGAGAAGCTTTTCACAAATGGCGTTCCACCGGTCAATTGTACAGACAGACAATGTTTCATTCAATCACCGACACGCCGGGAAAAAACTGATTTGAGACTGTAATGTGCACGTATTCCGGGTTCTCACGGCGCAGTGGAATGAATGTCCCGAGGCCCGTATTCTCCCAGATGGACACGATAAGAGGCTTTGCGAGTGACGAACGA
>UZAN01039866.1:42801-58906 GCA_900618425.1 Echinostoma caproni
GAGGATAAATTCAAGGTCTGCAATACACTGACGTCTGTCAGTAAAATAGTCCTCAATTCAATACAACAGATGTGGCGGGAGATTCTGTTACTCGTGCAGCAGTGTCAATATGGTATTTCTATCAACTGACTTAAAAGCGTTTTTAGGGTCCAAAATGTAATCATTTATAGTCTTGTGTTTTTGGTCAACCAAGGGCAAAACGGGATGTGTAAGATAAACAACCGCATCGACAGTGAAGCGACGCATAAAATAGGTAAACTGATTGAAAATAATGAAGATGAACAAAAGTGAAAAGAGCCTTAACGATTATTTTATAATGGTTTAGGTAGGCACAGATCATGGATTACGAATATCGAATCAAGAATCACGGACGCCACGGAAGCACTAAATCACACTAGCACTTTCACGACGGTATCCCACGTAACCGAGACGCAAGGAAAAGGCCGCAGAAGTAGTAGTTCGTTTATTGGAAGAAATCAAGGGGCTAAATAACATGTTATCCAGTCCTCTACCAATAACGTGCGCGTAGTCTTAACGGCCTACAGCTTCTGTCTGGGCTGCACGACTTCTGATTGTTCGGCACAATCGACTTGTCGTTAGCTGTCCAGAAGCTGTGACACTTGGGCGCTTTGCTGGCGTCATCTGGGATGTTTAACTCATCGCAGTTGTCCATAAACTGTAACATGTCGCCCTGTGGTTTGTGTTATTCAGCAGACTAGGTTTAACACAGATTCGCCCAAAAGTCATGGGTGGTACTGACGATGAAGCAATTGACTGCAACTCCTTCTTTTCAGTCTTAGCTACCGAAGTTATACCAACATGAAGTTGTGTCCACTAGTCTACCATCTGACGGACATTATAGATTACAAATCAATGAAATCATTTGTGCGAGGTGGTTTGCAAATGCTTTTAGGGATCCCAGGGGACAACCTGTTTAGACCGTCTGAATTAAAACTGCTGATACAATTAGGCTTCTCCTTAAAAAAGATACGCAATAACTGTAAATGGTGAATTATGGGGTTCAAGTGACGTTTAGTTTATTTCTGCCTCGACCACATGCCAAAAGAGAGAATTTGTAGCACACATTGGGTACCGAATCAGAGAGACGGGCTTGCCACCAGTTCAGCATCAGATTAATTTCATAATCGATTCTGATCCATTCCGAGTCAGTTATTCCTTGTAAATAGGCTTCTTTGTTGTGCAAAAACAAAGGNAAAGGCATAGTCAAATATTTTGATAGCACATTCTTGTCAACTATCCTTGTACAGCAAACTATGAGGAGAGGATTTGGCCTTATCAAAAGGAGACAACTATTTATTTATTTATTTATTTTCATACATGTCTGAGTTCAGACTGTATGCCAGTCTTTATAAAAAGTAAAAGATTCTTGATTTGCTCGAGGATATGATACTGCTAGATTGACCAGACCAAAGCAGGTGACATTCTGAGAGAGTTCCTAATCGAAGCCTTCGGCTAATCAGAGCTTGACCCGCATGGTGTCACTTTGGTGGGAAAACACCTCCGCGATAAGAAGGCAGTGAGCGAGAGGGCTTCCTCGGCCAAAGCTATTGGAGACGCTTGGAGCATTTCGTGAGGTGCTTGTCTGTGGGGGGGGGATTGACCAGCGGCAACCCAAGACACCCACCCCTGCGACCATACGGAGACTTTCGGAGACAGTTGAACCCCCAGATGGTCATCGTGTGTCCCCGAAATGCTGATCGCTTGTATACGTCCAATATGGGAAAATCAGTTTCTTTTCTGTCATTGTAAAACCTTTGGGTTGAAAGCCTTGAAAAGTGAATATACATTGAAATTTCTTAAATAAAAGACTGAATGCCAGTGGGCCAAGTTGAAACGTTTCCGTTATTCATTACATCGAGGGTATATTTTCAGAATCGGGTTCACTGGAATGTACGATCATTGATAAAAACCATGGTTACATTTTGGGTGTTGATTAAACCCATGCGACACCGTCAAAATTATTCCTCCCAACCCTGAACGTTTTGAGCCTCATTCACGGTGATGGATATGCTACACCGGACAAAACATATCCGTAACAGTATCATCTCCACTTATGTGTTTGCTTCTATTCATTGAATGTCTTATGAAAGTGCGATTTCTCGAGTTTGGTAACGATTGGTGATGCGTCAGTTGTACAATACTGAAATCTCAGGAAAAGAATAAAAAAAAGGAATTTATTTCGAAGAATGATTCGTAGTCATGGCACCCTGTGAGCCCTTATTTATTGTTGAATCCCAGTCTTTTTGGCATGGAATTCATCGACTTAATAGTCAAATCGCATTTGTTTACATACGGAAATAGTGCAAAATGCACAACAGCTGGAGAATTCGATAAAAACTGGAGCCCGCCTACACTTTTGTACGGAATGCGCTCTGCCAGTCAAGGGCTACGAGATCGCACTGAAAGAACTCTGATCTGGTTCCCATTCGAATCATCCATCCAACTCACACAGGGCATATTGGCATCCACCAGGTGGCGCATGCAAGTTTACTGCCATGACAGATTTTCCTTCGAATTCACCGAATGCACTTCTAAGGCAAGGCTGTACAAAAGCGTAATGGCCGTCCATGTGTGGATTCGAACCATATCGAGGGTATTGAACTGGTCACAATTTCAACACATGATTTCAACCCGTAAAACAAAAATTGGAACAAAAGGTGGAGAAAGGGGAAAATGAACTGTCAGTTGGGGCCATGCTTTTAATCATTCTTCAGGGAAACGAAAAGGCGATTCGTGAGATTAGCTGGGGGGGGGGCATCACGGATATTCGATTTATGGCTGGCTACACAAAAGTGTGCAAGTTCGAAGGTGTCCCGCGTTCTTTCTAATGTTCGATGGGGTGTTCATGTAACAGAGGTGGGTGGGGGGGGGGAACGAAATCACGAAAGCATTGACAGCTGATAAATTCCGTCCTCTTTCGTCCATTTTATTAATACCAAAATAGGTGGTGTAGGTTGTCGTGAGATACTCATAGTTCGTTTGATTTCTCCCTAATCGCTGACATAAAGCATGATGACATACAGATTCAGCACATTGGGTTGATCACTCACAGCGGATGAATGCAAACGTGCGAACAGATAGTACTAAAATGAAACACACTGTAAATTGATTCATATTTGTATAATTTGACTGATTACATCACCAACTTTAGACGTGTACAGTCGCGCGTCGTGCTCAACTAAACAACGGCTCAGTGATTATTGGAAGTTTACGGTTGTGATTATGTCAGATGGCTTTGAAGGACGAGAGAAGATTGGCCACATGCGTGGTATCTAGTTTTTATGAGGTATTTCACAACATATAATCCCGGATTTCTGTGTGGCCGACTAAAGACCGTTTTTCGGGTTCGCCCTCGACTTCACCAATAACTTGGGACTGATTTCGAGCTTCTTTTTTGATAGCTGACGGTTTGCTCTCTACTGCAGGTAAACTGCTCGGATGTGCGTGAGATCGACCCGGTTTGCCAGTTGTGTTTACATTCATTCAAGTCATTGCGGCGGATAGGGGCAAAGTGTGAGTTGAGCAGCTAGAAATGCTCCAGTAAATAGTCTCAACCTGCGGATATGGAAGGAATAACGTTTAAGTTTGCGGTCACTAAGGTAGTTGATAGTGTCCACTCTTCAAACGAGAGAGTTGTCAATACACGATGGTTCGTTGAAATAATCCCACAGAGCACATTTCAAACAAAACAACAGAATGGTTCATTTGAGTATGAGGTACTTCACACACACTCAAAGGCCTAATTGCAGAGAATAGTTCTAAATGGTAGTGAGATTCACAGCGAAAGAAGAGGAATAAGATTGAAACGCAATAAAGCGTAGTCCGAGCATTTATTAAGTTTGACAAGGGATGTTATTGATGTATGACTAAGGTAAACAGTGACTACACAAGTAGAGAGCATAGCATCGTGAAGAACTCCGGTGGTATTCATCCATGTACGAGAGTAACTCTTGTCCACCTTGGCAGGTGAATATCTGTCAGTTAAATAGCTCTTTACTTATGAAAGCATCGGCAAGAGGGCAAACAAAACATTCTAAATTGAGTAGTAGTAGTAGTAGTAGTAGTAATAATAATAGGAGGAGAAGGAAGAGGAAAGATTGAGAGACAGAGTCAAACAATCAGAAAATATATACAACGGACGAACCTCACTCAGGGGTCAATAGACCCAATGATAAGGTGGATGACTGATGGATGATACAGCGACCAATGTGGAGTGGAGTTTTGTAGGCAATTTAGAATAAGAATAGAACATTCAGCGAGTTAGTGTGCGGAAGAAGTGGTGGCAATGGGACGAATTCGTTTAGACCAAATTTTGGAGTCGAGTTCTTAGGGATAGGGACAAGTGTATCAGTCTTGAGGGCTTACGAATAGAACACATTCCGAATCTATTCACGTGGAGCATTATAACCCGAGTTAATGGTTCCGCAATATACTTGTGAAGTGATGGAGATAGACCATCAAGGTCCATTGAAAACCTTGAGAAATACCTTGCCAAACGAATTTTCTGCCTTGGTCTCCCAGGGGTTGTCTAGTAAAAGATATATCGGGGCGCTGTAATTCACGCACGACCTCCCTCATTTTTCATTTGAACTTCAAAGACTGGGAAGCTGTCTTACCTTTGTCAAGCAATATAGTCTGATGAGGACAACGGAACATGAAACTAGCTTTCGTTTTGCCAGAGAAAAGGTTAACAGAAAACGGGAAAGATTCCAAAGAGAGAGAGAGAGTAATGATGCAGCTGTCTGCAGAGATTGACGGAGAGGAGTAATGCTATTTGATGAAAGCTTTCGGCGGTTAACTGTTTTCTCTCGCCAAAACTCTTACCGAACCTGGTCTCAACGATCCCATCTAAAAGACAGCTGCGAACAGAGCTAGTGTTTGGAAATAATGTAGAATGATTGTAGTTCGGGTTGCGAATGTTGGTGTTGGTGTGCGTTTTCCATGCTGGAAGTGTTGTTCACAGAATTTTCGTAGCCAGGCAAAAGAAATTCATTCGTGCGACTTCCGAAGTTGCACTGATATCTCGTGCCCTATCTTTGCTTAGGAAAATATAATCTTCTGGACACAATCAAATCCTCAGTACATGCGTTTAACCAAGATTTTTGTACACATCGCACGATTGGTAGAGTGAATACGAGAACTGAGAAAGCTACTCAAGTCGGCAGTGCTTTCAAACAAGGATCAGACGTTCCTACTAACCACAAAAGGAACAATCATCACCTTTTAGAATTCGCACAATCGAAGGTACTCTGCACTCCAGCGAGTCCATCTTTTTGCTCTTCTATTCAACTGGCAAACCTGACGGAATATATTGTGGTGATCGTCCGAGTCGTTAAAATACATCGTTTTGCATGGAATTCGAGTTCAAATTATCAGAAAATGAGATAGCTCCCGATCAACATCGAAACCGGAAGTGATGGTGCATTCATTCAAAGGGCGGCTCTGCGATCTTCACATTTTTAGAGACAAATAAATTGTCAGTCAAACACATATGGAAAAAAATGTATTGATGAGGCAGCCATTCCAGTGAGACAGGGTCTGTCCACTTCGAACCACTTGGACGTCTTCCCAGATAACTACTACTTGCCTGATCTATCAATTTCCAGTGTGTCAGCACAAACCCAGTTGATACAGTCCTCTAGTATGATATTCTGATGGCTTTTATGCGTTATATAAATCGTATATATACCGGTGAGTTGTTTCACACGGCGTAGTTTATCGACCTGATCTCAGTAAAGCACTTCGATTGTACCACTAGATATTTTAGTTTGAATGTTATTTCTTAGTCTCCCGTTATCAACAGATGCGGAAGGAAACCATCCATCATCAAACTGTAATCACCAGCACTCTCATCTTGGCTGTTCCATGAACTAATTATCAAAATCTTTTCCGTTTTTGACTACCAAAGTTCAAATATACTGACCTATGCAGAAGTCAGACTAATGTAAAAGTGGTGGATAGTACAGAAGAGAGCTTGTTTAGCTCAACTACGGGTGATAACTTTTTGGCAGCCAAAAAAATCGGTGTATTGTTCATAATCTCGTTCTTTACACATCGAAAAAAAGCATTTTTCGTCAGTGATGAAGTTTTATTTTCCACATTGGAACCAATATTTTCCTTCATCCGTTTTATTTTGAACATCAAAATTTTTCACGGCTGGCCAACCATATGTACCGGTTGTACATCTAGACTACCGAACCACAAGGTGGTATTTCTTTAACCAGGGTCCATTTAAAGGAGAGACGCTGTAATTGCACTTGTTGGTCGTCGGCTTCACACTACATTTGAGTCTATCTATCCTGCGGCTAAGCTGATCATGATTCACAGGACAATGAAATCACTAGTTCGGTCAAGCCTAGACAGATCCAGTGATTCTGTCACCTCCAATTGCATTTATCTTTTTCAATGTACTTGTGGTTCGCGATACGTCAGAAGGACTGAACGCTGGCTGTCGACCAGAATGAGTGAGCATGTTCCGAATAACTTATCACTTCGAGAAGGAAAACTTCCAGCAAGTGCAGTGGCATGACATTTGCTGGATACCGGTTGAAGCATTAACAAACGCAAAGCTTTCCGCATTATGCTCAAAATTTGAAGCCCAAGGATGCTTAGGTTTGCCGATACGGTTTTCATTGGCCGTTTAAAGCCTGCCGTATACGTGCAAAAGGCCTTTGTGATGTAGTTGTTATTACCATGGTAATTTCCATCCCCTTTCCTTCCCATCATCTCAGCCGTTCTCTTACATCATCGTTGACACTTCACTCTTCTCATTTCCTTGTTACGTAACTCTCTTTGACCTACTTAATTGACCCTTTTCTATGTCTGTTCGAATTCATTTGTGGTTGTATCTTTTGTCGTATTACGTAACTCTTTCCACCACGGTTAATCGTCTTCTATTACGTAACTGTTTCTATGCTAACATTCCCCTTTTTCTGAATCTTTGTCATAATTATCCCCTCCACCTCTTTCATCCATACTCAAATAACTGTGGTACTGACTCAGCAATCCCCTGCTTTCTACCTGAACCCATGTAATTATGTAAATGTTCATATATGGTATTATTCTTATAAAATTTCACTTAATCAGTGTGAGTAGACAGCTGATTGAGATCACGCGCCATTGATGGCCAATATCAATTCTGTTCATATTGTGTTACTTGTTTCATTCAACTGGATCAAAAGGAAAGGATGTTTCCGAAAATGAGGAAAGTTCGTGCCGCGTAGCCGCAATCGAAAACGTTTGTCGAATCTGAAATCCGGTGCATTCCTCGTTCATTATATCACCACACCACCTTTGTAGTTCAGTCCACTTGACCATAGTGTCCAGTTCACCTAAAACAGTGTAAAACAACTGTATTGCACACTGCGGAAACGTATGAGGTTACCGAAATATCCGATAATCCATTCTGTACAATGAACCCATTTTCGCTTCGGTAACTCCAGGCAGTTGATCGTAAATCATAGATTACTTCAAATGAGTCAATAACTCCGATAGATTCATCAGAAGAACAAAGATGTGACTAACAACCTTGCTTTCAGTGCTTTATCTACTGGTCAATTATAGCTCATTATATAACTCTGGGAAATAACACAGGGAAACATTCAAATCAAGGTTTGATTATGTGCAAAATGGGAGTTCACGGTTTGGGATGGAGAGAAATATTTTAACACTGATCGCATAATTGGTGATAATCCCTTGCGGAGTGTGAATATTAGACTGAAGTGTTAGGTGGGGGTACTTCGGACACACGGTCATGGGAGGGAAAGGCAGTTAACGAACTGTTTGTGTGCACATATTGGGGTTTTGTTTATTCTAATTGCTATCGCGTCTGCTGTAGATAATATTCTGACTTTAACATCTTTAGACCGAATCCCTCCCTCCCAATCTCTGAACTTCCATTTTGTACATAATCAAACCTTGATTTGAATGTCTCCCTGTGTTATTTCCCAGAGTTATTTAATGAACTGTAATTGGCCAGTAGATAAAGCACTGAAAGCAAGGTTGTTCATCGTATCTCCGATAGATTACTTCGTCAGTGTTTACTCAATATCGGTTGACAGACACGTGATCCAAATGGAGGCATTTGTCGCAATACGTTTAGCGTGAAATAATCTATAGATAGACTTGTTTCACTGACATGTTTATTCTATTTTCATTCCACAGACAAATCAATGCTTGCTGTTGTAGCTTTTAACAAGCGATCCGGTTCAACCAGTTGGTGTGGCTTCGTCTGTACTATATTGGGTCTGCTCTGCTGCACACTATCCGCAGTCCGAGCGGTAAATACCACCGAATCCCGGCTACCTTGGATGGTGGTTAGCCGAAACATTAAGGGACTGATCCATATACCATGTGAAGATATCGAGTTTTATCCATTCAATAATATGACAATGGCACGAAAAGTTGCATGGAAGCTGCCCGCGTCGGTCGGCGCAACTATCCTATACCACGGCGTGGTAAAGAACGGATTCACTGTACTACCAGACATATATACTTTGATCATTGATCGTAAGCAACTTGAAGAAGACACCGATATTTCGGGCATATATGAATGCATGGTTTTGGCGGAAAATCAGGAAAATGTGACCGAAACGAACTGGTTCTTTTTGCGTTGGGGTGTGGACATGTTTCCACTGGAATCGATGCTACTTCGAGATAAACCGATTATCAAGTAAGTGATGCTGCTATTGGCTTGGATTGTATTTTGCTCATCTAATCTTCTATGATACGCTTACTTATTCATGTAGTTCAATCGAACAAGAAGAAGTAAAAGCTGATTCTTTTAGAAACAGCGAAAAACAATTATTTCTCGCCGTTAAAAACATATTTGACTAAGCATCGCAGTTGAAAGCACCCAAAATTCCGAAATCAATAGACCTGCATAATGACTAGAGATAGTTGATAGTTCATGGAAAATCTCTTTAATTTGCATCACTAGATCGAGAGAGCGTCAATTTCCTTTATACTTTCATCACAGGCGCATAAATGGAGAAAAAGTCACTCCAGTCAGTCATTGTCCATACAACCTCCCAGGTTGCACCGAACACGTTTTAGCACATAAAGCTACTCTCACCTCCATCCTTTACTCTGCCTATGTGCATACGCCTTTCGGCGATAGTTGGGGCCTAGTTGATGCACACCATGACCTGGATCAATAGACCAAAATAACGTGCGCTGATTAGCCATCCACAAGTTGGCTTCAAAGAAGCATTTTCTAACAACTCTCAACTTTGATTATTCACAGTCCTTTATGGCATATCCTCCACTCCTGAGTGATTGGGGTACCTTAGTACAAAACTACTCGAAAAATTTGCGTCGGGGTTTAGGGCACGTGTGATTAGGGTACAATCACCGCCAGTCCGCAGTGTTCTTTCTGCACTCCTGTTTGGGGCCAGCTTCTTGTCTGGACGAGAGAAGCGGGGGAAAGTCAGGCGGTGGGAGCGTTATTCGAACACACGTCCTCAGGGGGTGATAGTTTGGTGACGTTACCACAGGGCCATCACCGCCATCTGAGTGATATCTGGCACCAGCCAGCACAATCTGGCAGTTCTTGATCAGTTGGAGCTTTTAAGTAATAGTTTGGATAAAATTAGAGGATAAAATACAGCAGTTTATCAGTTTTACTAGATGATCAAAGACAAATCGCTATTTTTTGTGGGCTCTATGCAATACGCTTTGTGGAATTTGCAATTCCTTCTCGCAGTTGTTTGATACGTAAGCTCCAAAACCCAATGTGACACTGGTTACACCAAGCAAATTTTGAAATTCCATTCTGACGGAGGAATGTACACTCCACTATGCAACAAAATCCTGGAGTTGTTTGTATTCGGTGTTGAGAAAATGTGATAGATCTTTTGAGTGTGTGTGTGTATAGGGGTTTAAGAAACAAAACTGTAACAAGATTTAACAAAACCCCGGGCGGCACAAACGGATTCAGTCCACAGACTGGTTATCTGGATAATCAACCCAAATAAATCTTACAGTAAACTGGACATGCCGAATGTGTATTGAATGACCCCTTTCTGTCGATTTGAGCAAGAGAAACCGAATGGTCTTGTTTTCATATGCGTCGAGTCGGTCTTTGACCAGAAAAGCACCAGCTCTGTCACTTGCATAGTTTTATGTTTGAGCTACTTGGAATTGGAGTTTGTCCCGGATTGACAAACCGTATGTATTAACCTCGTAAACACGTAAACCGTCCTCGGACAAATGAAGCCCCCTCCCCGCCCCCGCCCCCACACACGTCCACAATACGAAATGAACTTCTGTATGGGCCAATGAATCAGTAAACAGTTTCATCGTCATTTTGTGTCAAGACTGACTGTAAGAATGTCATCTTAAACCGTTTAAAGTGTCTGCACCAAAGCTCAACCGTCAGATTTGTATTCCCTAGACCTTTCATGATATAACAATGTTTTACTTTCTTATGTGTCAGTCAGCTGTTGATGAACATTCCAAACCATAAAATCCCAGATCGAATCTAATCCACTCTCACTCCCAAAGTGAGCTCGTTTCTTTATCAGTTAGCAGGCCAGATTTTTACAAAGTATCAGGACTACTGGAACTTTGATTGATTAATTATAACTAACCATCCTTCATACCTCCCCTTGACTCACAATCCTCGGTTCATCGATTCAATCATACACTCAAAAGCACTAGATTCGAGTTTCACTCCTATTAGAGCTCATCGGAAGTGCATTTCCACCGTCCCTTGCGGGATTTGAACTCCGGACCCATCTGATGAAACGAGTGTGTATAAATGTACCAATCAGCTCCAGTCTTCCATGCGATGGGTCCGGATTTTAAATCTCGGACGGGATGGTGGATATGTACTACTGATGAGCTCTAATAAGAGTAAAACTCGAGTCTAGTGCTTCCGAGTGTATGATTGACTGGAAGGGCTGAAGAATGTGCGTGGAGGTAACGTTTGAAGGATGGTAAATTTTAGTCAATCAACCAATATCAATTATCCCACAACATTACACACAAGTAATTGTGAGTCAAATGCGAATTGCAACTTCCTCTGACATTCACATATTGCTTACCGATCGAAAACCGGTCACATTCTCGGATTTTGCCACTGATCGGCCGCGACTACGTACGCAGTGCAGCAATAGCACTGTCCACGTGCTCTCGACTAATCGCCTAGTTGGCCTGTCGCTTATCCGTGATCTGAACACGTGTCAGGTGTATCATACAACTCCATTGATCTTAGGATTTCGGTAACTTACCTCCGTGAGAGTGGGGTATATGGGTATGCACTATTCTTCTCTTTTAATTCAAAACTCCCGGAATCTAATTATTGATTGTGGGTTTCAGTATCCTATTGAATCATTAGACGTATAGGCTTTCAAAATATTCACGATCGTCTGTTCCAAAAAATGCCATATAACCAGCTTAGTTGCGTATTATTAGTTATTTTAGCTAATGTTAAATGGATGATTTCACTTGACAATCCCTTTTCAATTTTGTCTCTAGATATCAACGAAATATTATCGGCAGTATTGTGGCACCAATATTGGTATTAATTGGAGCCGCGCTGATTAAATTGTTCGTGTACATTAAAGCACGTCGATCGAAGTCACGTGAATTGGACATCGCAGACCATGCTGAAGGTATCCACTTTCGTGTTTACCAAGTCTCCGGATTCTACGGACCGGAACGGAATGGTCATCAAACGGAGAAGAATTACAATTGTTACCCAAATGGTACGCTTACATTGGCCGAACGGAACGGGGTTTCAAGGTCACATAGCAAAGACTGAATCGAAAGTGTTTGTCTGGACAGAACCGAATGATAGGCTGGTGTATCCAACTGGTGATTCCACCCTCCTTTCCCCATCCCCAAACATTCAGTCCACCCGCTTTTCTACCGGTTCCCCTTTCGACGGAAAAAACCACCGAGGATGGTGCCAATCTGTTTTTTTTGGCACCAAGTTGATGTGATGCATCCGAACAGAATAGCCACCACACGTTAGATCCGGAATTTTCGGCCCAAATCTTATCCCACCAACTCTTACTGTTCCGTACCGTACCGTCACCCCTCTCCTACGTTGAATCAATCAATCAATCAATCGATAAGATTTGGAAAATCCATTCTCTTATAAGTCCATTCATTCATTCTCAATCATTGCTACTAAACCAATTGAACATAAACTACCCACCATCATCCCGTTTGCATTGTACATGCTCTTTCTTCTTTTTGTGCATCAATCATGAATTCAGATTTGTCAGATTTTGTACCCAGAGCGTTCATCGCGCATTTGCTTTTCCATTGGCCTCGGAGAAAAACGAGAATCCATGTAATGATTCTTTGTTTATTTGTTTGAGGAGTAGAATGATCGCGTGTTAAAGAGACCTTCAGTAAATTTGAGGGGGACCAGCTTGCCAACAGTGGGACTTCAAGCAGTCCGGCTTTATAGGTGGATGGGCCTCCAAACAGAGTTTGCAACTTCGCTGTTTGGTCCGGGGAGACTAATGCGGCCGATAACAGTGAATTCAATAGATTCACCTCTGAGAGGTAATGTTTGTAGCCAGAAGAAGTTCATCGGATTGAGTACAATGTGTGAATGTACTGTGAAATTGTTGTCGGAGAGTAGAATAACACTGAGGAAAGGCTGATTTTTGTTTTAATGAGCAGATCTCCAAGATGAATGGCATATGAGGCCGGAACTAGCCCTATCGAACGCATTTCAATTTGCAACGATCACACGCCTCGAGAGATCGGATAGGCACTGGAATTCAAATCATGATCCACATTTATGGATGAGATAGGACGGAAGTGTTCCGTAAATTGAAAAATGCCACCATGTGATAGATCATGTGTACACACTCAGCGAAAAACGACACATTCACGCGGGATAAACAAACTTACTCCCTCTTAAACCATTTCCACTGTCCAAGAGGATGAGGATTTCCTTCCTGGTGAGAAGTATTCAGTTGTTTTTAGTACTCTAACTTGAACTTACAAGCAGAGTATTAAGTGAATATGTCAACGATAAACTTGTTCCAACTTTCAGCAATAGTTAGGGGTCGGGTGGGGCAGAAAATTAGGCTTCCATTGGTGAACACACGAATGAAGTTGAAAAACTTCATGAGGCACACAAAAGTTAGGTCATCCAAAATCTTACTGAATTGACCACAAGATGTACGTGTTTCAGCAATGTGCTGTTTCGAGGATTCAATACGTGATTTGGTCACTCGGCGCAAATTTCGACGGTTGACTGGCAGTTTGTCCCTGCGCAATGATTTCACAAATTGATAAGGAAACACAGATGTTCGCAAACATTCACAACATACATCCAAACGTGCGGTCACACGAATCACCGAACAACGTAAATCCGCAAGGGCATTCAAAGAATGCATAGTCTCTGGTTGGAGGCGCTGTTTTAGAAATTTCCTACATCCAGTTCCCTTAACAACTTTCATCACGGCGAGGAAGAACCACATTTCATCAGGACAACATGAATTCAGTTATTTCGGCTACTCTCGATTAGCTGCATACGTACAATGATCACTAGTGAATCGAACAATGAATCAATTACTCAAGTTTCTGCAATACGAACTCAACATTCACCGAAGTAATCCGCTCCAGACTCTTATGTTCCGTCAAGGCTGACATTGTTGAATTCAAGAGAAAACATAATGAATGTGGAGAGCCATTGCCTGGTTTGGTAGCACAATGGCTATTCTGAATAGAAATTAACTTAAAGTGACCTGCTTTAATGAAGATGTATTTGTATTTATATTTGTATAACCTGTGCACTCTTACTGGAACTGATCAAACTCGTGCGATATGCTTATATTTTCGTTAAAAAACTTACACTGGACGTCACACGGAATAAAATATGCAGCTTCATATAATATGCAACACGGAGCAATGTAACTGAAGCTTGTTTTATGCATACAAATTCTGACATAGTTCACTTGCGACCTGTTCCTTATTAGTTAAGAGTCGGACCAGGTAGGGTACAGAGGAATTCTTATCAATGTTAAAACGAGAGGGTAAATGCCAAAAAGGGAAGGAGTTTTTGGACGGATGGGAACGACAAGATGATGATGAATCGGGATGCAGTGGATGAAGATGATCTTCTATAGAATTGTATTGGTAAATTTAATACAAGGTTCGATGTGACCACCAATAAATCCCGGGCATATTGAATCAACAGCGACCAGTGATATTCGAGTGATTATCGCTAAACCACGACGACTGTGTTCTGAAGTCTTGGTTTAGGAGGTAAGGCACCATTACAGGGGAGTAGCGGTAGTGCACGAAAGAGAACAACACTGACTGTGGAGTTCGGAATTGTCTGAGTTTGAGTAACTGACAGGAGAGGCGTCGCAGTTTCCCTGTACAATACTAAACTTGGGTGAACCACCGGAGATTATTGTCGATTGTGACACCTCGGGTACTCGGCACATCACTTTAGACACCGGGTCACAGTTACGAGTAGTAGAGTCCGTTGGAATTGAACAGCGGGAAAAATGAAGTTGTACTGGAAGCACTGGAATGTGGTAAGACAACTGATTGGTATCTTCTGTGCAAACCCCAGAGAACAGGCAGAAACCGAACGAAATCAACGAGGCATGTTTTCATACTATACTTCCTTTTTGTTGAATATACAAAGATACTATTTTCGAGAAGGGGTAAGCGATCAATCAAATGCCTGTCGTTCAACACACAATGGGGCAAGTCAAGTGGTGGTGGTAGTGGGATTCGAACACAGATCCTCGGGGTGGTATTTTGGTGACATTACCACCTGGCCACCATAGCCCAGTCCAGCGGGGTAAACGTCCGATCGCGATGAAAGACTGTGGTGAGCCTACGAGATGACGCACGCCACGGAGCAGCACGTTACAGTTTTCGGACAACTGCGATTAATCAAGCTCCTTGGGTGACGTGAGCAAAGCGCATACGCGTCACACCTTCTGGACTACAGACTATAGGTCGATTGTACCAACCAATCAGAAACGGTGCAGCCCTGGAAGGAGCTGATCAACACCAGAAATACTGGTACGCGATCGGTAGAGGCTTAGATGACCAATGAACTTTTTTGTACATATTATTCAATCCCCCTGACATCGTTCAATAAACGAACTGCTCTGCCTGTGACCTTTTCCTCGCTTTTCGGTTGCGTGGGATACTGTCGTGTAAGTACCAGTGTATCAGTGCTTACGTCTCGTCCGTGCTTGCTAATCCGTGATTTCTAATTCGTGATTCGTACTTCGTGATCATTGGATCCCACAATTACTACAAAGACTTAACGAGAAATGTGTCTCCATGCATAAGCCACACCGCTTTCTTTGCATTGAATTTTTTTTCAAATTTTTGTTTGGCCGAATAAAGTCTCATTTTGAAATTGTGAGGCTGTATTCGAACCCACGCACGGAGGTAACCTATACTATTGTACAGTGCATGCTATACAAACTGAGCTGCGAAACCCCACTGACAGAGCCATGATCTGATTCACAATCAAATTCTCCTTTCAACTTACAGGTACATATGGCATCCACAAGGTAGCGCATGTAAGCTGACTACCATCACAGGTTGTCCGTCGAATTAACCGGAGTCCACCTTATGACAAAGTTTACTGAATCCTCATGTGACAAACCGGATTGTGTGCCCGAAATACTATTGTTGTGCTATCCGATTCCCTGTCTGAACTTCCAACTTTCACGTACTCTCTCATTATCTCTTCCGTAACCGCACTGTTAACAAAGATATGGTAGCTTTTCTCGTTACTCTGTTTGCGCACAACCTCCTTCGCACCCTCTCGCTCTCTCTCATTTTATCTGTGTTTCATATTCAGTCCTCTTCTACGGAGCTGTCGCGAGCCTCCTATATTTCGTGGTTTCTCTTTTCATGTTTTTAGCTTATTTATGTAAACAAATCACATTGGAATTTATTCATTTTCCGCTTGTGAACATCGCTCAGCAGTGCACTGCGATATGATCTTTTCTATTGTTCAGACTGTTGTTTGGCAGATTAAATTCTCATGGTTATATTGCTAATATTTAATATACGGTTTAATCCTAAACGAGTAACTAATTTTAGATGCAAATACTCTACAAGCATGCTATTTAAA
>UZAN01039867.1:0-45314 GCA_900618425.1 Echinostoma caproni
CGAGGTGGTAATTTGTTGACTTTAACACTGGGCCACCGCCGTCCTAAATCTTAATTGTTCACTTTCACCAAAAATTCTTGCTTGCTGATGCATCATAGAGAACACATAGTTAAGAACAAGTCACCTTTCCGAGCACCCAATATGTATGTTGTTGAATTTTGAGTGCGTTGTGTGACAGATTTTGGCATGTGACAAATGAAAACAAAATGACTGACTGACAATAAACACACAGTATCAATTGATATCTGTTGATGGGGCTACACCGATTTCTCCTCACTAATTTCACTGATTACTTCAGTCAGTGTAATTGCGTTGATGACGTTGCTATTAGTTCTTGAGGATAACAACATTCACAAAATTCAAGAGCATGCAGTGTTGTGATTTCCGGGCAGTCTGCAGAACATTCGTTTACGAACAACATGCTCGAGTGCACTGCGATAGCATTCGGCTTCAAACAGGAAAATCATCTTTTGTCGTTTGAAGTGATTTCAGAACCATATCCACTTTTCGTCTGGTGCTTATACAGTTTTCGGATTCGCCAACAAAGACCAACTCCAGTGATCCTGAAGCCAAAGTTGATCAAACCTTTGGTCGAACATTATTCCGGATTAAATAAGGGGCATTTTGGAGCGGGGTTTGAGAAATCTGTCTATCTGGTTTCATAGGAGTCAACCGAACAAATAAAAAGCTGAAAAGTAGGAGTTATTTAGTGCTCAACACCACACGTATCACATGATGAACCGTTCCGTCACGAAAATAAACATCCAATGATCCAATCGAATTGAATCCCATCTGTCCACTTTCTGAAAGAAATGTTTATTCACAAAAGTAATGCAAAAATAACATTTTATTTAGCACACTTTCTCCATTGAGCTGTGGATGATTCTTGATGCCACTTCCTGGTCGAAAACAAAAGTATTGTGCATAAATGCTTTACTGAGAAAGAAACTGTAATGCTGAACATTAGCAAATTTTCCTTCTATTGAAAATCGAAGAAAAAGCAATCCAGATTTTCCTTCATCGAACGGATTATATCCGTTTAGAACCTGTTCATTTGGACGACATGGCTACGATGTTGCAACTGATCGATCTGTGCAGTTCTCCTCTGTCATGAAAGTGCATTAGGGGTCACTATCTCGAAAGCTCCGCAACATGAAACGACAGGAGACGAACGGCGCATGACACGGATTCACAGAACGGTAAGGAAGAAACAAATCACCGTCAATCAGTGGAATGTGAGCACACCGAAATCTTTGTGTTAGCAACTTGTGATGCTATACACCACAATGGAGGGAGTCATCATGTGGTTACGCCAGTAGCGGGGACCTTGAGTGATCGCGGAGAGTCAGCTGAAAGCAGTGTCGGTGGCGTTATGCACAAAGTCTCAACAGTATAAATAATTCAAACCAGATGCATTTGTAAAATAATCCCATGGACAATATAGAAAACGGTATTCGCGAAAAAATTTCTTTTCGATATATCGCATCTTGTTGTGTGCGATACACTGGACCAGGCGATTATCAAAACGTGTTACTGAGCACTGTCCCGCGACCCTCTACAAAGGAACGGTTAGATCTATTCGCAGCTCGGTTCTCGGCCGTCTCGTCGATAGTGGGCATTCTGTGAACAAATTCGACGCATTCAAAATTATTCAATTCAATTATTATTCAATTATTCAAATTATTCCAAAGGGATAAGAAAGCAGCTTTTAACGACGGCCGAGGCGATTGCAATCCGAATTTTCAATCCAGAATTATGAAAGCAAAAAAGGCTGATCCACTGTTGTTGCCCTGGCCTGAACAGCGGATTGATTGTGCATAAAACAGAGCATCAACCTCCTCCCGTCCCCGTCCCTCTTTCCTCGCCTATACAATCACCATTCTCAATCTTAAGAACTAATTTTCTTGTTTTTATGTCGATTGTGAAAAGTTCAGTAGCCTCCGTGGGATTCGAACCTACGCATGGACACCGCCTACGCTTTGTACGCGCATGCTCTACCAGCTGATCTACGAGGCCACACCAATAGCACTGATCTTTTTCACATTCGAATTTACCCATCCAACTTACAGAGGCATGTGGCATCCACCAGTTAGCACGTAAGCTGACTGCCTCGACAAGTTTTCCTTAGAATTTACCGGACTCCACCGAATGAGCTTCTAAGACAAGGTTGTCTTACAAACTTCAAATCTGCCAAACAACTATTTCTTGTTTTTGTCTCTAATGTCCCTTCCTGATCACATCACTTGCTGTGCATGACCTATAGTTTCTACCGTATATTACGTAACTTCATTCCGCTCTCTCGTCTTAGCTCACAACCTTCATTTAATCTGCTCATCTCTCCAACGTTTGTCTATTTGACCTTTGTGTTCTCACCCCCACCCTCAACTATCATTAGCCTTGTTATATTCTTTTGATCTGTTTGCTCGCCTCTGTCATCGTTACTAACTGAGCTCTAATCGGCCAGTCAGACGTGTGTTGTGATCACCTTATATATGTAAACGCCTGATGCGATATATCGAAAAGAAATTTCTTCGTGAATACCGTTTTCTAGATGCATGTCTCCGCGAAATGGGTTTGAGAATGTCACCTCGAATGGGAAGGAAACGTTTGCTAACAAATCGCCAAGCTCGGCTAACAGGGGAAATGGGATTCAGTTCAGTCGAGCTGCGGCAACTGATTTTCAATACTTGGTCAAACACCATTGTATACCATTGATTTTGTGATTTTCCTGCCTATTTCACGTATTCAACGGGTGTTTTCAACTTCCCAATTTATATTGTTTGTACACTGTGCCTATGTGGTTGCAGAATATTCACCCGCGGGTTGTATAAAGCGATTCCCTGATATGTTTTTTCTTTACTTGACTATCATTGTTCATGCACGTTCAACAGACATGGTGTAAAATGAAAAAGACATTGTATTTCTCACAATGATAAAGAATGTGTTCTGCTCCGGTATGTTGATTATCAAATTTCTGAATGTCTATGCACACATACTCCACACTAGTTATACTGGTTCCTAGTTAGCTTACCGGTCCGTTCAGTTCAATTCAATTCAGTTCAGCTTGCACCAGACTTTGTGTGGTCCGGCATAATTGTGCGTCCAGGTAGTTGCGTTGTCCGCTGATCTTGTGGTTTCCAACACTGCGAGCATATAGCTTTTGTAGTATCCCGTCCTCGGCAAGGGATTTCTCGACGAATAGGTAGGTATCTTTAAATTGCTTCAAGGAATAAAGAAGCCCAACAATCCGACAAGGTCCCCTTAAAGGCGCTTGCCTTTAAGCCTCCCAGAACCTGACGGGGAAGGATGTTTCAATGTGGTACTACGTGACAGGTAAAGAACGTGACGCGAATGTATAACGTCACAAGACTGCATCCTCAGACTGAGCACCTTGGTGTCACTTTGAGGAATGGATTGGAAACTATCATCGAAGTCGATCCCGGATGCCTCATAGTCGTTTTTGGCATCGCTCTGAGTAGCTGCCCTGCTGCCTTGAATCAACACCACTTATTCAGCCTTTATATAGTGCCTACTTTTGACTTCACGTGGCTGTTACTCTATCAGAAGCGGTTTCCATCATGGTGGTATCTAGTAAGTCCTCCCGGGTTCAGTGGTGCAATGAGTTGCAGTGAACTGTCTTTTATCACTGACCACCTCTCTTCAACGGTAGGCTATGTTGTCCATAAGTCCCAGCTTGAAGACTCTTCTTGTGTTTACCACCATAGAGTCGGACCATTTTTATTCCCAGTTTATTGTATTCCGCAATGAATTAAGGCTTTATCAATTTTCCCATTGGGGACCTCTATCTTGATGAACACAACCTCCGACCGTGTTCTAGATATCTCTAAGTTGAGGAATGAATACCTTTGGTTGGAACGGAACGCTCGTGTACTGCACAAATTAAACCACCACAGTACTACCCATTCCCTTATTTTTCTTGGGGCTTCTTCTTCATCCGATACTATTTCAGTTAGATTTAGATTATCAAGGATGAAAAGCCTTTAAGCCATTCGAAGCAGCATTTCATAATCCCCTACCTTAGTTAAGATAGGCACCCTATGAAAGAAAATAATTCCTTTGAGTCCAACTTCTAATTAGCAAACGGTAACCTGAATTTCGGGACTTACCAACTGCGGTAACCACGTCCACTGATGTTGAGTAGAAAACACAGCTGAGAGGAATCCACCTCCTAACTTCCTCACCTTCTACTCTACATTTTCTGTATTTAGTGTGCTCCCGTAACCCCGTAACTGTATCTTCTCTCATAAATCAAGTATTTTATTAAATGCAAAGATATCTGTGTCTCCTGACCTGGTTTGAAGCTTTCTCCGTTTTGCCCCGAGGCTGCAGTAATTGGTTTTTCAGACTGGAACTTCGAGGGGGGCTTCTGCTTGATTATGTTAAGTTAATCTCTGTTTGTGGCGCCCTCGGACGTAGAACCCGCGGAAAGAAACGTTTGAAAGCTTTTGAAAAAGAATCACACCAATAAATTCCTGGGACATATCCAAGTGTAGTAGCACGCTTGGGGAAAGAATTGTGAACAAACAGACATGAATATTCTTTCTTTAAACCACTCGCAAACTTTCTTTTTTTCAAAATAGCTATAAAAAACTGTAACTTTATCCATCATATTTTCACATACTTTCGCACGTCTGTTCCAAAATATATCACATTGTAAAACAAAGGTTTGATCAAGATGAGGTAAACACCGTCCTAGTTGAAAGTAGATGTGTGATTTGTTTTAATTGTATATAGTCTTCGGTACTGACCCGATTTGACTTGAAGTGAAAGTGTAAAATTTCGATAGAAAACTGTACGTATTTGTCTGTGGTGAACATCCTATGCAATCATTTTTTGTCCGTCTTTCAAACGTTTGAACAGTCCGGTGGAATATATAATGCGAACACAAATCGGCAAGCAACCTCGTTTTCAGTGTATCTTAATCATGCCATTACAACTCAATAAATATGACTAGTAACAAATAAGGGTTTACTCTTTCACTTGCTCTTGTGGAGCAAAGTATGATGGCCGCACGACCAGGCGCATCTGTGAGCATCACTCTGCGTGGTTGAGAAGTGGAGCAATTAAGTCAATCACAAGTGCGGACGTGTCGCGATTTGTCGACACTAATCACATTGTAAACGTGACCGAAGCGTTCCGACCCCTTCATAGAGTTAAAACGGGATGATCTATAGACATGTGGTTCTTCATTCTAGCAACATCAGAGGCAGTTAGCATCCATCTTCGCAAACCCCTCTGTGTGCTGAGAAACAATTTGGACAAGCACTTAAGCTCCCATGGCCGGATTGCCGACAAGTGACTCTTCATGAAACATCAGAGCAAATGATAATTGGGGACCAGTTACGATAGAAACTGTTGAATACTTCAATCACTTTCCCTTTTTTCCTTGTAAATCCTTCGCTGTCACTAGTCCATATTATTGCTGCCATGGCATCAGTAAGATCCATTGGAAACGATTTCATTTGCCGATTTACATTCTCATTATCCGTCCTTGTCTTTTTACATTCGTTGTAGTTGTTTTCTAAATTTAAGTGATTAATATAATATTTTACGCATTCACTTTTATTCATATTTATGACTACCTTGGAGTGTATTTTCTATCGCCCACAGGTTTCGTACAGTCCGAAACATGCATCGGTTTGTCGCTGAGCTACAACTGCAGGAAAGACACTCATTTCTTCTATGCAGATTCTTGGGCTTATAAAAATGATCGACCGTTGGATTGAAATTGACTAATGCCCGTCTCTCGTGCACAATCAGTCTATCTCATCGTCATTTGAGATTGCCAATTCAGATAACATGAGATGAAAAACAGTCTAAAGTAAACAACTGCATTGTTGTCTGAAGGAGATTCATCACAACATTTGAAAAGATGTAGAAAATTTGGCCACGTCCAGATCACCTCATCAGTCAATGCGTACTCAATCAGACGCGCCCGGGAGATATATTGATTTGATCAAACCACGCATGGGTGTTAAGCCGAGGTTGGATCAAACTGCTGAACAGGATACTCTCGTTTGACAGTTATGGGAAATAAGGCATCAAATGAATCCTTGCGAAACTCACAAAATAGTTTATCGTATACATGTGACGAATGGGAGGATTTTCAACCAATCACTTTAGCAACAACCAAGGAGTTCTACGTCGCCAAAACCGTTGATACTGTTACGCTACAAGTATTTGTGACCCAAGATATTTTAGAACCGAGTAAATTCAATCTTTAGTCAATTTTGGAACGTCAGCTACTATGCCAATCGTATTAAAATGGCAGTTCGACCCTCTGATACTTTTGCCCACAGTTCGGGGATAACTGTGTCAAACTCAGTAACGTGCACTCTACAGTCACTGGTTGAGTTCACACGGATCTGAATCTGATAAAGGTATGCTGGATTGTTGAGAGTGAAAACGTGACTGAAAAACTGTCTTATGTTTCCTTTACCCCGCACTTTCCCCACGGAATAACGTGCAAAATAAATGAACCTGAGAAGATTTATTTAAAACAGAATCAGATTTATTTTTTCAATATCTTTTCGTTTGCTTTTCAATTTCTATGTTGTGCGCGGTAAATTGAAGACAATAATCAAAATTTGCTCCGGGATGGAGTGGAGGGAGGGAATATTTCTCTCCTTCAGAAGTGGGACACCCGTAGATTAAAGCGTTTGAGCTAGCAACGACCGGTTCTATTCAAGCGTAACAAGAATAAAGTGAATGGGGAACCGGAAGACAGGTTCCATAAAAACAAAACCAAAGTTATTATGTTTTTGTAATAAATTATCAATGTTCGGGTTTTGTTCAGGTTGGTGGATATGCACAGATCCTTGAGGAAGAAAGAACGAAACGCTACAATTAGAACCGGTAAATTCAGGGCAGATATACGGTTTGCGGAAATATGCTGCCAGCCTTTAGATATTGAAAAACAAATCAACTGCAATGATGAGTATCTCATTGTGTGATGAAATCCAACAGCATTTGATCATACGACCGGTAAGAAAAGCATCACACATGCACACACACACCCCGTGCGTCAATCCTGGTGGAAACAACTCCCCTATTGAGCGTTTCACGTAAACCCATACAACATGTGTTGTTTGCTTACAAAAGCCATGCACCACACGTTATTGTGCTGTTGCGTTCTGAACGTAAATGACTTCACCCTTTGATGTTTCCTCGGGTTTCAAGGAAATTAAGTAATATTGGTCAGTTATTGACCTGATGCCCACAGAGCTTGTAAGCTACAATGAACAGCATTCACAGAGCTAAGGCTAGTAGAAAACAATTAAATCAGATTTACCGTCGTGTTTTTTATGAAACAATAAGAGCTATAATCGATATTGTCTGGCCGGATTTCGACCTTTGCAGACTTACGTCCTTATCCAATGCTGACCTGCCAGATGAGATAAAACTGGTCGCCCCAAGACAATACAATAAAGATGCACCTGGGATCACCCAGTTGGATCGTGTGTCATATGTCCATTCTGTGTCAGATGTTTCTGACCCGATGGTTTGTCTGTCCTGCGAAAAATTGATCCCATATTAGTTAAGGAAATCTTAAAACATAATCCCGGTTTTTCTTCTATATAAGACAATATGCCGCTGTAATATTGTATAAAAATATTTCTTAACTAGGTAGAGGGAAACGTTTTAGTTTTGTGGGTTAATTTGATTCATCTACTTAGGATCGTAATTCAAAAATACAGTGTGAAAATTAGTGAGAGCTTTGAATTCAGCCATAATTGCACAATAAGACCACAGTAGAATGAAATAATCACCGAATTGGCGAAAATATTCCTAATTGGTTTCTTGCTTTCCTTCCCTTCCCATCCAAACATGTACAGGCTACCGAAAGAACAAATGTCGGAGGTTGGCTATTTTTCTTAAAAACTACATAGATCTAGAGAGGTGTTGAGAAATTAACTGTATGGTAGCTAAACACAAACGAGTTGTTTGGGCCTTTGAGCATTGAATGCTCGATAATTGCAAGAGAATGAATACTGATTAGAAGAGACCAGGGAAGTTTATAATAAATTAATAAACAGGTTGACGAAAATGCTGCTCGCTGAAAGATCAAAATCTGAGGAATAAATTTTTCGGAAGGGCTATTTATGAACCGTCTTACTACGTATTCCGCGGAGTTGAAACAGTGACGATGTGGGAGAAAGGAGGCAAAGCACCATGGCACACAGCCTAAGTAATCAGGAGTTGTTTAACTCCCGCAATTTTTTTTATAAAGATTGATCACATATCTTGGAATAAAGAGCTGCATGTGATGCGAAAGAAAATACCCGCTTTGTACTTTTGGAACGAAAATTACTAGAATAGGGGTCACAGAAATTGTGAAATAGAAGGACACATTTGATTGTGAATCATAAAATGTGACGGCAGTGGTGGCCTAGTTTTAAAGTCACCAAATTATCACTCCGGGAATGTATGTGGTCAAATCCAACCACCACCACAGCCATATGACTTTCCCTATTGGGTGTTGAATGGCAGCCCTTTGGTTGGCCACTTCCCTCTTCTTGAAAATTTTATCATCATATATTCAATAAAGAGAAGTGAAATGAAGAAGAAAGAGAAAGACTACAGGGAAAATTATAGGATGAGATGATAACAATAATCCCGTGGAAACTGAATGAAGCAATGAATTGGAGACGATTTTCATCATATCAATCGGATACATACATTCAAGCTAACAAACAACAAGTGCTTTATGAATTAAACAAGAAGTTGACAGAAAAGAATCGGATTTAGAATCACCCGCTCAGATTCACAATGATGGGGTGTGCTCCTTAGTCCGGTGGAGATAAAGGGTCGGTGGAAAACCTCAGAGGGATTCTACAGATGACTCACGGATCCGGTGGGATAGAGAAAGTAATTGATGTTGCAAAGACAGAGAACTGGTGTATTGGATTATCCCGAGAACCGGTCAAATAGCCAAAGGTTAGGTAGCAAGTTGTGTACAAAAGGAAAATCGGTCTCTATGCGACTATTTCCCGATACATCCGAGTTATAAGGGTAATCTCTGGTTTTTCTCAACCGATTGCACTGGTCTTAGTTACGGTGTTCCGATTCCCTTCCAAAGTACTAATCCGAATGGCGTTGGTTCAGAGCTCTAGTTTGCAGCACAGTCTGTCTTTCAATGCAAACAAGAAAGACACAATTTTGGATTAGAAAGATGGATATTGCCGTTGGTATATTTTTTAATTTCACTACCACCACTGAACATCGTGTTCAGCAGAGCTGTCAAATGAAGTTGAAAAAGCATTAGGTGACAGCGCCCATTACCAAGTTACCGGTGGGACGACGAAAGCATTCCCATCAATTAATTATAGCGTTCCCGTTTCGAACTGAGTTCTGCCGTTTGTTTTCGACTGCAAAAAGAAGGGGAATTAGCTGTTAATTTGGAATAGGAACCGTCAGTGCTTTTTCTGCTGAGGAAAAATTATATTCAAATTACACGACTGCAGCTAGCTGTAAGGCACAAACTGATCAGGATTTATCATTTACAGTTCCGGCTTATTACCGGAATGGCTCGCCGTCAATTTTTGATGCAAAATTGAGAAACCAACACAGTGGAAATTCCTACAGAATGAGGAGAGCAACACAATAAGCGGGGCCGTTTTTTATGAATTATAGACCGCCTAAGAGATAAGTGAATTTGTTTTTCTCTCTTCTGTGTCAATCTGAACTGGGAAACAAACGTGATTGAAGAAAAATTTGATGGACAACACTGCTTTGTTTAACAGCTGAAATTTCCCCCTATCAGGTTCACAAAACCCAGTTTCATCTTGAATCGAATGGAATATCTTTCTCTCGTGCGAAAATGTACGGTCTTAACTCATCCACAGTAGCAATTGAATTGGAAAATAAATAAACGGCAGATAACTATTTTGCCCGACGGGCACAGTATGACAGCAAACCAGATTGAACGACCGAAATTTGTGGATGTTTTGGGTGGGTTGAATAGAAGAGCGACGGGGGCTGGGTGAGGGCAGTGTCATTCCTTGAACAAAACGATCTTTCGTTTTGTTGACAACGATAGACGTATCTGACATGAAGTAAAATTTTCTTCCGCCGATAGGAAGGCGACGAGTCACGAAAGCAGGTTCCTGGTCGAAAAATGTGCAATAAGTTTACATACAATGTGGTTAGATGTGTGAACTGTCACCAGTCATTTCAGGGGAGTATAAAGTGACATAAGAATGTAGTTCGTTGAACCAAAAACAAGCAGCCTGGATAACTGAGAGAGAGGAACCTAAATGTGAGCCAAACTGGGGATCGTGGGATCGTTCTATGTCACGCTTGGGTGGGGACAGACTCCTCTGGAAACGTGATTTGTGTGAGGCTGTTGGGTAGATGGACTGAGGTGTCATTCTATGCTGAATATTTTGCAATCCTGGCTGGGGAAGGCGCGTTCCCTCGTGGAAGGAAACCGTTGCATTTATCATGTCGGTTGCATCTGTCCTGTCGAAGGGGGTAAAGACTGTAGACACATGGAAGGGTGTTCGATCAAAACTTCCATTAGAGAAAGTAGTTGAGAATATGGAGGTTGATGTTATTAAAGAGGGATTCATATCGGTTTAGGTTGGATCAACTGGGGAAGGGGAAAGTCGTGTTATGTGAAACATGCGTAAACCTTTGCCGGTATGATTTGCGACCGAGTAAATGACCGTTCCCCAGTAAACTGTTCATCAATATGCACAAAAGCAGTTGATTCACTCTCAATTCAGATGCATTAGGCACCAACATGCAACATAAGGAGAAATTAGATAATTCTTATATGCCAACAGAAGGAACGCTAAATATCGCATCGTATTTTAGATCCTCACAGAACTTACCAGTTCTAGACTCATATGACTCAGCGATTAAACGAACGATTTACTATGTCATCAGCGACGTTTCTAGCAATGGAAAAGTAGTAATACACATTTTCGTAAGAACAAAGCCGTTTACCCTGTAGTCGGATCTATTGTAAAATTATTCTTCTACAGTGAGAATGAAATTTATATTTTTAAATTACTAAGATCATAGACACTAAGGTCATTAAATTCACACAATTGTCTGGGACATCGTCGGCTATACGGGAGTAAGCTGGTAGCCACATTAGATTCTGACATAGGATGGCGCTTTTCTGGCTCTGTTCGACGACAAAAACATGGATAAATTGCAGTCACACTGTTAGTTGCCAATTCAATAAGCAATCTATATCTGGGTATACCGTTTTTCGGAAAGCATATGCGCATTGTTACCAATATTCTTCAAAACATATGATGTCTTCATCAGTTTAATGTATTCTGAGTGGGCGCCTTTGAGAAATGAAACCTTCAACCTCTAGATCAACTTTTAAACTGCTGATCAACGACAGGAGTCTTCAGTTCTACGTTTTTCAGAACACGTTTTTTCTCTATAAATTTACGAGAAGTAACCGAAAGTCAATATATCACTTTTTAAAATGTTCAAACCCGTAGGGATCACGTGAAGATGAACACGCTCTCAGCCTTCGTAACTGTAGCACTCTGCCCTGTACAACTTGAAAACCTCAACAAACTTTACTTGTGAGCTTACAAGGTCTTAAATTGTTTGCCAGTTCATTGAAATTGAACTGCCATTTCATAGTTTATACGCGAGAAAAGGTACATCCTTCGGTACTTTTACTCTAAATTGTTTCTATTGTGCTCACCCACATGACAGGTGATGTTAGATCACCAATATCATTGCCGATCAAAGTTCAGAAACCAAAATAACAATACGATATTAATTTACAGGCTTACTTCACGAAAACTATTCGTTTATGTGCGTTAAGTCGCGTGTGTAATGGAAAGCAGTTATTGTCTCTAAAATAAATGGAACGTGCATTGATCAGCTTAAAATCGATCGATTTCTCTGCTTACTGTTACCGCGACCTCAAACGCAAGCCGAGACTCCTTCATTTTTGCCGTAAATGAATAATTTGGGGACAGATACCCGCTCAAACCGCCTCAGAAAATAGCATCCCGAAATGGTTGAATCAATAAAATTTGAGACCCAAGGTGAATAGTTGCATCTGGAAACCACCAGAGTTATGGAGATTCAACAAAGCCACTCTGTCGGTATTTGACAGTGACTGTCCACAAACTACACCAGCCTCAGTGGAGATTGGATCAAAACGTGTGATTCGTTCAAATTACAGGAGTGCTGCTCTTCTGGCCCCGGATTAAGTACGAACTGTATATCTCTCTCTCATCCAGTTCAAGTTGATTGGGCCACACCAAACCTATTCGCTCAAGGTCCGACTTGGATGAAATCCTCCGAACGCATCAGTTTTGTAATTTATTTTATGTAAACATGCAAAGATACAATTTTATCAGTTCTTATTAACATCAATACGTGCAGCACTTTGATCAGTTCATTGAATAGTTTACATAATACTTTTCCTCAAGTAGTACACTCGGTAAACAGGTCCTTGTATTAAAATAAAGTATTATCAGTCAAGATAAATGACTGACTGATGAAGAAGAAAGGTTAATCTGTCCAAAACTAAAATGATAAGCTTGACACAGTCACCCGCACATATAGGACTAAACGTGATTCAATCACTTTAACCTCGTGCCTTTGTATGAGCCTGCATAAACAACTGTTTACGCTGTGTTTCTCTTTTCACATGTCAAGCAAGTCTTTGGTGGCCAACTGAAGCCATAACTTGTCATACTTCGGCCCGTTTCACTTTTTTCCTTGTTCCTGCATCAAGCCGTTCCGTCCCACCGGACTCCACCATGAGGGAACCACCAAAGTATTCTAACTGAACATTTTACAGCACTGGCGAGTCACAACTTGTTGTTGGTTTGTTTACAAACAATGTTGGGGGAGGATGAAGAGGGCAGCAGTAAACCACTTCCAATTAGACCTCCAACCTCAAACAGTCCAGTCGGAAAACACATTTGTGCAAGCGCATGAAGATAAACACACAAAGGGACGATTGCGACCTTTTGGGCACAATCTGGCACCCAATATTTACATCAATCGTGGGTATATCGACGTGAGGTTGGGCACGGGGAGAGGCGGCGGAGGGGGGGGGTATGATCCAGTGAATCCCCCAATCTTCTCGAGGTAATACGCATGAGATATTCATAATATGTACTGTGGCATTTGAGGACCAAATTAGCTTCAGAGTTTCTCACGTAAACACGTGTTGGTCGATCTCGTGCGGCATCCCTCTCATTTCAGGTTTCCAATATTATATTTGAATATTGATGAATATGGGCGAATTTAATTTAGTCTAAATTTTAGGTCTAATGTTTTTAGTTTTCTTGCATTTTTGTTTTAATTTTTACTACCTTGGTTGTAGCGATACAATGTGAAAATACACTTCTTGATACTCAGTGAGGAAATTCATTGTTTCTAATGAATGATTGGTATTTATTGAGAACGTTTAATACAGTCAATACATGTATTCTAAGAGACCTAATTTCTCTTCACTCCTTTGCACAAAAAATTAGTCGAATACTGGAAGTTTTCAAGCTCACGTACTATTGCTTATCCGGAAGGAACTAAAAACATGATATTAGAAACATAAAAGTTGACCTACGAAATTCATTCAAGTACCGCTCTGCAATTGAGATTTGAATGTAACTGAAAACTTCGCTCTGTGTTAGCCACTAGGGTAAGTTCGCTGCCTCCACTGCAGTCGTCAGTGTTCAGGATACAGCATGGATTAGAGGAAACTGTCAAATACCGTTGGACAGTCAGTTGGAGGACACTATGAAAAAATGACTGCCCCCAGTGCTCAAACATAAAGAAAGACAAATGGAACATTGATAAAGTGGAAGTGCTATGCCTGTATCACGTTTGTGATCCACTGTTATAACCTGAACTCTAATTGGATTTTTTCACTTAGACTTCGTTATTTTACAACTGATGCATCAGCAACTATCGGGCAGTAGAAAGAGAACCATGAATAGATTATGGCACAGATATTTTGCATCTGATTTAGCAGCTAATCAAACTGCTACCATGAGATACAATCAACTGGGTGACGTAGTGTTGAGCAAACCATGTCCGAGACAATTCGGTTAACAACGAAAAGGGTGTGCCTTCTTTAGACTTAAAATCCATTTAAACGCACGCATATTGCTAAATACTGTCTCCTAGTTGCATGTAATGATGCACTTAAATACCTACTAAAAGACGGTAATAAAAACTCAAATAGTCATACATAGTCAAAAAATTACTGTCGGTATGAAGAAAACATTGAAACAATGAAGTATCGAATTTTCAAGCATTATGCCCTAATATCCCCGGGTCGATGAACATCCCATTTGTGTTGTGATTTTTTGCGATACATTGGTGCAGATGCCAGCATGGTTAAGAGATTTCCCGGGTGTGCTTTAATACTCACTGTGGACACGGTTGAGTATGGAGCGAGAGTATTAAAAGTCGATGTCAGTGTTTTCTGAATGTTTTCTTTCAATAAAACTGTCGCCAAACCATGAACAGTATGCCACAGATAACATCACACTCTGCGTGTTTATTCGCTTATCAATAAACGAGGCTACTACTACCTTTATCGCGATAAACACAGAGATATATGAGAAGTAGAGGTAGTAGTTTTGCAGCGGATTGCAAACCATAAATTACGTGAGGCATTCAATGTTGAAATTATTCGTAGAAGGGTGTTTCAAATATCAATGATTAAATAGCTCTGGGCGACCGAGGACACTCTGTAGTGAAATGCGGCTCAACCTTCACAGTGTGTGGCTAAAAACAGCAGCGATGAGCATTTCATGTCAATGGTTCAACCACAGGATAACTGATATATAATCGCAAAATGATAATGAATAAATTAAACAGCGAGTAACATGAAAACTAGAAAAAAAAGGAAATTCTTTCTTGATTTGTTAAATATTTTTTAAAATTAAATTGACAAGTTATTCGGTAACATCTTATGGCCCAATCAACGTCTCATCGCACCGATGCGAGATTAAAATGTTGGCAACAAAACTGTTGAAATAGAGAGAGAAATTTTTTGTTTTGCCATCGAATAACACGATGCAGTGAAATATGGTAGAGCTCAAGGAATGGTATCTTGTGATCGTTAAATCATCAGAAAACATTCCGGAAAAGAGAGCGGTTGTTAAAGCCAGATTTGGTTTACTCATTCAATATAGCATGTTAACTGGCATTATGCTTTCTTTGAGTTGATGCACTGACTGAACCGCCAGTTGAACCGTATTTCGAATGAACTGCAAATAGCACGCAAAACGGAACAATCGTGAACATGACTCTTTATTCATCACCACTGTCGACAAAGTAGAAATCATACTGAATACAACCCCGATTCGGATTGAGCACGAGAACGTTGTAGGATACCTCGGACTGTGTTATTACCAATCAGGAGTACTGGCAGTAGAACTGCGAAGGCATTGAATAATGCAGAGAATCAATCCCCATGATACACAATGACTATGCGGGGTTCCTTTCCACTTATCCTAATCTGTTCACTTCCACGATTCTACCCCCCCCAGACAAGTATCTACAATTCACGAGGCAGTTAGACGATGGAAGGGCAAATCCACTTCTTCGAAGCACAGGGAAAAACAAAACGCTATTTTCGGTTTTTTATTCTGCTCAAGGTGANGGGGGGCGAGCCAGTTCGGACTGTGCGAGTCAGTAACGCGATGGCAAATCGAATGAGTTTGGTTTTTCAGTTGATTAAAAAGTTGCCAATCCGGTCGTATGCGTACGAAGTTGTAATGTAGTCCAAATCCGTACTTGGTGATCCGTGACAGCAGACAAATAAACTCAGTCAAACCAGGACACGATGTCAAAAACACTACGGTCTCTCGTCTAAGGCTGACAACCACATTTAGGCTCTTAATCAGTGCGATCGACAATCAGCAGCAATGCACAGAACGATAATGTTGAACCATCGAATGACCAAGGTAAGTTGGTCTCAATTTTCCGTATTCTTCCCTGCATATCATGTCATGTTCACTGGCATGTGTCCTGCACACACACACGCACACAAATCGCACTTTGTGCCCTGTCCTCATACTGAAACGTGACATTTTATATAACCATCTTAGCATAAAAATCCGGCTCATTTACATCACTTGCGAATTGTTTTGTCAGTTATCCCAGGCAAACGGAGAAGCTAATCTGATGTCCAGTCCGTTATTAATTGAATTCGAGCTGTTTCAGCCTCGAATATGGTACCAAAATGTTTCAGGACCTATGACAAGATCTGGCTATCTTAGGTGTATTAACTCTGATCTCACGTAGAGTATCACTTCTGGATTTCTGTTTAGCAGCCAGTCACTTTAAGTATGTCCGATCTGAAAGTGAATTTTGGTGAGCTACTGGGATGTGTTTATTCCTTCACTGTCATTGACTAACGTGAAAATGTGACCACTGTCCGCAGAATGTCACGTGATCGTGATTTGTAGTCAATCGACCACAGACTCACCACAGTCGTCAGTTGCCGCACTGAAGAACAAACTCAATCTGTCTATCGTAACCGCTTCCAAGATGAGTTGAATGTGTGAAATCCGTGTGAAGATGAAATACTTTTGACGGGGTAAAAATTCCGTTTTTTTAACTATATTCTTTAAAATAAGAAGTACTTGATTGAAATTGAGCATTTCGTTATTTTTTATTCGGTTTCCGTCCAGATGGGATGGGAAGAATTAGTCCAAACATCTAGGCGCCTGGGTGCAATGGCTTTGTGTCGGGGTGTAAAATTTCCGCCAATATAGATTACCAGGATTGGTTTGGGTTTATCCCCTGTTTTCTGTCAGACGGAGGATGAATACCTGCAAGAATTCACCTGTTGAAAAATACCTGAAACATATTGTATAGGATATGCAACACGAGCGAAAACCAAGGGCCAAAAAAGTAACGAAAATTTTACAAGAGTGTACAAATTAAATGAATAGTTAAGCAACAGTCACTGCGCTCATAATTTTACAAAACGTCATCCTCCGACTGAGAACAAGCTACACCAGATGGAGGTACAGAATTATAACAAGATGGAGCGGACTAACTCAGCATCAGGGGTTCAGACACGTCCTTATTGGTTCATCTAGTTCTGATCGAATGTGCCATTCTTTCAAATTGCTCGTAATTGATCGAAGAATTGCGTGAAACCTCGATTGCTTCAAGTCCGGATATCGCTTTTGACATGCAAAATTATCCAAACCAAACAAGAAATTCTTATTACTTCGTGAAAACGGTTTTGGACAGTTCGATGACAGATAGCAAATATCGATCGTTATCACACTCTGTTTCCGCTTGCGTGACTAGAAGAGATCAGCACTACTTGAAATGTGTTTTCCACCTTACTCTGAGTGCATCTCACCTTGATTATTGTTGTGCTCTGAACATAACTGATGTCTGCAAATATCTGACTTGTTATTTTTGGTTAGCTCTTCGGTTAACCTTGGGATCATCTCCTAAATGACCGCGAAATACCGTATTCCGAAGGTCAATCCGAGTGCGAGTTCGACATACATTCAGTGAGTTCTTCAATACACAAACTAAATGAATAGTTAGGACATGCCTGATACAAGTCGAGATTTTGACATTTATTGCAAATTTTATTCTGATGTTATGGATCCTTTTTATGCTTCGGATTTGGTGTAATCAATGGGGGAGTGCGGCAATCTGAAGGTTCTCTATTTCATTGAAAGTAGCCGTGTTTCCTGTCTGCCCCCTCTGGAATGCAATATCTCTGTTTATTGTGACCTTCTATGAGCTGCAGGATTGACCATCAAGAAGTTGCAAATTCGGCTAGTGATACCACGAAAACCTATAAAGCTAATGCTTCCAAAGACCCGGGGGGGGGGGTCTATTTTTCCAAGTCGTGGATATGAACTGTTGCATAACAATATCATAGAAAAAATATCTTTCAAAACTAACTAGTTTCAAATTTTCCTTACTTGGATTCGATTAAAGTTAGGCATCAGTTTAGGGTAATGTTTGCACGCAAAATTGATGTTTCTGCTTGGATGTTACGAGCTGGACGTTCTTTGTTTCGAAAAACGGTTAAAAAATAGAACTTTAACAGCGCGGGAACTGCTACCAAAGTACCTAACACCCGAATGCATCAAAAAACCGAAAGATATCGTTCGATCTATTGGTGATTCTGATCTTGGACAGCATGGGTCAGATGCGCATGTAACGCGTTATTGTTTGAATTCTAGTCAGCCAGTTGTGGGAGATAGTACCATAAACTTCCACTATATTAGCGAAGTGATTGAGCCAAAAATACTGCCACCACGTAGCTGGTCTTTCTTGTATGCCGGACGAATGCTGTAAATCAACAAAACAATTGAGGGTGAGGTTGTTGACGCTCTGGATCAGTTTTTCAGACTGAAACCAACTTGAGAAAGCAACCTCGGGGGCAGGGTGGGACACGTTGAAATTTTCAGTTATTCAACGGTACTGAATGATCTATTCGTCAATTCATCAATCTCACAGTCGACAACCTAGTGTTTTCTGGTTCAACTAATTTCCGTTTCTATCTTACTACTACTCAGGTAATGACTGCCTACTTCATTGCTATTCAGAATACATCAAAGTGAACAAATTAGAATGCTTGGATTGAATTTCAACTTCATGTGATATTCTGGTTCCTGTCTGGAGAACTATTAATACGAATGAATCAGTCCCATAGTGTAGACTGCGTTTTATTTTGTGATCGATTTTGTAATAGGTTGTACAGTAAATTGGAATCTGTTCTTTACCACTTAATCGGATACAGTTAAACTCCTTCCTCAAGTTAAAAGAAACAAGTTTAATCTAATAATTAGACTATTATGGTTATTGATGTAAACATTTGTATCACTTAACAAGCATTCGTCATAATTGAACCGTGTACTGTTATTCAATTGCGCAAACTAACCAACGGCTGTAATAAATGACTGTGTTCCCTCAATGGGAAAACCTCATAGGCCCTATGGGTTATTACAAATCGTTTCTCTGGTCCGGCGTGCACTCCTTCCTGCATGAATTATGCAACAGTGAATACTAACGAGCTATTATCCAAGCCACGTTTCGACAAGCATTCTGGAAGATGATTGACAGGATTTATTTGCCTATCTTCTCCCCCGGATTTGTAGCACTTTCAGACAATTTGGTCAGAATGCGCTAGCGTTCCGGTTTTTCTTGGACCATCGTAAGCATTTTCTCCGTTTCGATATTAGTTTGTGTGCAATGTTGTCAGTCATTACAGATGTTTCTTCTTTGATTTCTTTGACTGATTAAGCAGAATAGCGCACCGTTTGAAACGCGTTCATCAGGGCAGAGTATATATTTAAAGCTGTGTGTGTGTAGTTTTGTTTATACATTAGCAACAACATAGTTCATCCTCCCGTTTGCCCTCCCTCGCATCACTTTTCGAAAACAAAAAACCAGAAAAACACATTTCGTCTCATGGTTGATGTGTCCTAACAAACAGCAAACACGTAAATTATTTTCACTCTCCCTAAATAACCATGTTGTTGGATTTATTTTTCCTTCTCTTATAATCTGTTTCACTCACTTTGTTTTGGGTTGAATAAATGCTTGCGCTTCCAAGCTCTGACGCATTGTACTATTTTCACAGGGACACAGAGACCAAAACGGTATTTTTGGCATATATTTGCTCACCCCTATGATTAAGAACAAGGAATATAGTTTGAGTTCAACCGGTTGCAACCAGCAGTTCGAAATCTGCGCGGTGGACATGAAAAGGCCTAGCACACTATGTGAGCATTGTGCCAAATAAGCAACAATCGAACATTTGGAGTGAAAATGGTCCATTTTGAATCAGCGAGGAGGATTAGCCAAACTCCATTGAGTTGAAACTCATACACTCTACGTGCTCAGCTTGAAGTGTTCGTGCGATCAGATGGGTGTGATTAGAGCAAGACAACCCAATAATGACAGCAATATCTGTTCTGAGATGTGAAAAAGTGAACAGCTTCATCTAATATTACCATATGATTTGTTTTGAAATCATAGATAATTATCCACATGCTTTCCCATCTCAAATGTGCAACTCGTGATCTTCAAACAGGTGTAATTATTTGTACCGTAATTCCAAATTCGGTTCGGAGTCAGATGATGCAATCGAGTTCACGTTCATTCGAAGAAAAAGGACGATAAAATCTACTGGACCCTCCCGTCACCAGTAGCTCGAAATTATCTCATGACACAACACCAGGTCAAAGGAAGCAAGGTGTTTCAAACTGTCTGTATGTCATGTATCGGAATATTATTAAGATTTGACGGAAAGCTTTATAGTGACAACAACAACAACAAGAACTATGCTAGCTTATCCCCATGCTTCTGGTAACCTGGCTCCTCCCTTCAGACCTCATCTCTGTTTATGACTGGCTGGTCTACTGTATTTTATTCACTTCGTTGCCACGCTACCGTGTCATTTTCACGTTGCGTTTTCTACGGTATGCACACACCATGTCGAGATACTGCGCTTCTGTATTTCAATAAAGTCTTTACTTTTGAAAACAAGGATGCACTCGTATTTGTGCATTTAAAGATTACCCCTGGTTAACTGTTGTTCACTGTTCAAAACAACCAAGATTGTAGAGGGTTGTGTTTCTTCGTACTAAACAAACTATGATTTTGTTAGCCAATACATTGAAACCGGACTGGTTAAATTAGCTGGGACGACATATTTCCAAAAGGAGAACAATTATTTTATTATTATTGTAGAGGAATTTGTGTGAAGCGACCAGTAAGGAACAAAGAAAAGCTGTCTCGTTCTGGTGGGGACCTTAATCCAGCACCGATAAATTTCGGGAGCCAATATGGGATTACCCAGTCTCCAGTTGAGGGAGACCCACTCACAGTACAATCCACAAACGGACCCTGGTGGATAAAAATTCGGATGGGCTAAACCAAATTGTATTTGCATTACTCCTTGAGTGCGCATGTTTATCCATTTGTAGTGCTCCGTTGTTGTTGTTGGTGGTGGTGATGTTGGTGATTTCATTGTCAAACATGCGTGGTATGCAGCATGTAATGTTTGTGTTGGGAACACCTACTGCAGACCTAATTTCGAATGCGAGTCCGTCACCAATAGAAATTAGATGACGGGAATTTAATCCCCAATAGCAGTTCAGATGGACGTGAATAGAATGTGTGAACATGCTCGAGTGCGCATGTTTGACGTCTACCATTTGGAAGGTAAATAGAGTTTTATTTCAATTTCATAATGTACCTTTCATGCATACATTCTTGCTTTATTTGCGATCAATTATGGAACGTATTACAACATATCCGTCTTTAGACATGGAATTAGTAAAAGTGAATGATTTTAGTTGAGCACCACTTCCCACTTGTCAGTCGAGGTTCTGCTGGACCTCTCTCATGAGAGACGGGTTTTCCCTGTGACGATTCACGAATTCAAACTCCCATTTTATTCTCAATGAATTGTGTCCAGTTTAAATCCAGAATAAAGCTGCACTTATCGCCTCCTGGACCTATTTGTCTATTCGCGAAAAACGCATTCATTTAAGTCGAATCTGAAGGCATTGTTTGATGTAATTCCGAACGATGACTCAATTCCTACAATACTTATTCTTACGGCCACAGAATGCATGAATCATTCATTACAGCAGTGGGAATTCGCCTCGTAAAATGACACAGTGAACTGTACGAATATCCGGTAAATCTTGTTTTCAACTTTGAGATGTTACGTTCCACTGCTTACAGTTGTTTACAATGAAAACTTTGTCCCACTCTGAAACGCTTCTTGGTGAGTCACACACGTGATAATCTCCTTTCCATGATGGCGTTCTCATCTGTGGTGATATTTTATAGTTGTGCGTATTGATAATATAGGTAGGGTGAATGAATACTCTGAGTGAGACACACCTGATTCACATTTTGTTACAAACAACCCATTTATTTAATTCAGAGTATTTCCGTTATTTCATTATTTTATGTACACACTCACATTGAATATCAGTTAGGAACTCAGTATAACTCGTGGTACACCAATTTTCTCTAATAAATATCAATGCAAAACTTGACCTCTATATATCTCTGTGTTGACTCACTTTTTACGAGGCAGTGGAAAATTACTGAACCCCATCAACTCATACAAAGCTTTTACGTGTAAACATAGTGATACTTTGCACGTGGATGCCAACAACAGAAGGACAAAGACCATAGAAAAACTTGAGTTCATAAGAAAGCCTGGCCTGGTAATTTGAAGGTCCTTTACCAATCGCACACGAAAACAAGTTTGCATCTCACCAGCTGATATGTGTGGATGAGTTTGTACAAATTACCGAAAACTAAACATTTGCTCATGTTCTGTTCTCACGAGCGAAATCGATTTGTTCGCCGAACTTGTTCAGCAAAAGGTGCCAAGCGATTTATCCCACTCAAATGGAAGACGGCTACCATTTCGAATTCATCAGCTAGACCAAGTCTTTATTGGTGTCACTGGATTTGGACATACCTGATTCACACGTTACTCTTTTTTGTATTTATCTAGCTGGATATACGTGTTGTGCGAAGTGAGCTGGCAGAACTGCGAGAGGTCCGTTCAACTGGGATTTCCGAACGTGCATCCAAATCCCGATCACCCTGGTAAGGCAAATGCAGGAATATTACTTTGCTACCCGTATTTTAATCTGTATGGTGTTTATGGAATGAAAAAACAATTAGTGACAGTACCAACCACAAAACACACGGCTATCAGTCGAAGGCTTAACTTTAATCCAGGTAAACAATCGACATTTTTGGCCACTTTCAACTCACTTTGTTGAACGAATGACAGCCAACTCATACACTCACTCGCCGTTATTGTCTGTGTCGTTGTTTACATGACCTTTGCCCCTGCTCTCCATCAAGAGACTGGTCTAACTACTTTGTTTTCACTTATACGTTTTTGTGCCTACTCTTTTTGTCAGCTTAACTGTGATGCAAAATCACGCACGCATCTGATTGAAAAATTGATAGTCGGCATGCCATTTTGTCTTGCTCTGTTCAATGTGCTTCAGGTTCGTAAAGATGTCCACAAATACAACAGTAGGTTTACGGAATTTTCCCTGCCAACGTATCACAATTTTCAAAAGTTTAGTTTATCAGTCCAGTCCAAAGTTGATCGATATTTCATTGATCAACAACTGACAGTTCAGAATAATAAATTATTCAAATGCTTTCCATAATTTACCTGTCGTTCCAATAAACGAACGCGGAAGTAAATATAAAGCAATGAATGGTACACCTTCCTCTCAAAGTCCAAATAAGATGCTCTTGGTGCCGTTTGGCAACTCAATAGGATGCCACGTGACACAGCACACACCAAGGCCTGATTCGTTCGCAAATAGAACTGAAGGAGACTAGAAAAAGACTCATCTTGACAGATCAAAAGCCACTGGTTTATTGAGACACGGGATACCGTCTACAGTCAGAATAAGATAAACTGTTAAAAATTGTCCCACTTTTGGTACATCTGTTTTGTACTTTTATTTAAAGTGAGCCGTCCCACCTTCGCGATGGAAGAGTTATTGGACTCGTCAACATCGACTGACAGTGAGAATCGGGTTAACGAACAAAGTTATCTGACATAAACACACGTGATTTGGTGAGTGAGAGCTAAATCAGTGAGACCTTTTACTCAGCGGAGCGTGCTATGCAAACGCAATGAGCTTGTTTAGAGTATCAAGCTTGGATCAGCCCATTCGATTGTTCAGAGGCACCAGGCACTCTTGATGGTCTTGGGTGTGGATTTCACTCATTGGTAGATCGTTAGTTCCCCAAACTTTTATGCATTTAAATGCGCTGGAAATGTTTGTGATAACCAACAAAGAGCAATGGACAGCTGTTTCGTCCTGTTTGGGACTCGTCAGCAGTGCGTAATTTTTGTGTCCCTGTCAGGACTCGAACCGTGATCAGTCGGGTCGGGACTTCAAACCCTTACCCCTGAGCTACACGGCCGATGGTTATCACCTTGTGCGAATGGCTCAATCAATTAAGAGTGTCAAGCTTGGATTAGCCCATTCAATTGTTCAGAGGCACCAGGCACGGTTCGAGTCCTGACAGGGACACAAAAAGTACGCACTGCTGACGAGTCCCAAACAGGACGAAACAGCTGTCCATTGCTCTTTGTTGGTTATCACAAACATTTCCATCGCATTTAAATGCAATGAGCTTGTAATAAAAGTTTACCGTCGGTGGACTACTACATTTCCGTATTCATTGATGTGAGCGGCTCTGTTGTGATGTCCTAATTTACACAGCAAAACTGAGCATTAACCGTTATCTCGAGAAGACCATCCAAGGCAATGAATAAATGGAGTTGATCGATGGGAACTTAGAAAAGCCAAGATCCTTGAAAGCTTCAACCAATTTCCGGTGCATCCAAATCAGAACCAAAATCTGTCCTCTGTCAGCACGTTATTACCTATCCTAATTTTTGCTTTAATCGGTATTGCGTAGGTAGATATTCATCACCGTTAATGAAACGGCTACGCAAGCAGGAAGAAGAGGCGTATATGCATAAATATAAAACCCATGCCATGCGGCTTGCAACTTGAATAAATCTAAAATAAATGGTTTAAATACGTTGTACGTGATTTATTTGTCATGACATTTTGAGAGCTATGGCTTACGTGGCAGTAACATTAAACGTAAAAGGGAAACTGTCAGTGTTGAAATACTCAATTCCGAATTTTGCCCAGTTCCACGGTGCACATTTCTGCCACGTCTGATAGCTAAGCAAATACAGATGAATAAAGCATCCAATCCGGATGAGCTATAATCAGTTGTGATCGCTGTATGTACGGAGTCCTTTTTACTCCAACCACTTAACTTATTTCATGGCTCTCTGATGAGTAAGAAAATCCCTGACATTTGGAGACTGATTAATATGAATTCCGTGCCATAAAAGGCTTCAGAGAAGTACTGTCTCAATGCTTGCATGACAGACATTATTTGAGAGAGGCTTTCTAACGAAGGTTGTCACTGTGACTGTCGAACACGACATTCATAAACTAGCGAATTACTCTGCATGCTCAATGCTTCATGCCGTTACTTATCAAAGCTGCTCAAACATTTCAGTTCTGGACAGAAAGTGTTAGATTGATATTATGGTCTTCTTAGACAATAACAAGAAATGGTCAGTCTTGACAGATTAGTATTGCTCAATCCGCCTACCCAAACTGGTGTTCCTCCATATGTTTCCAGATTGATACGCGATTATGTCACTGATAGAAAGCATTGAACGTGTGTGAACGACAAGACATCTTTTACTCTCCCGATTGCTTCTGGTGTTCTGGATAGATTATTTTTTCCCGTTCTTCCATACTGTATATACCTAAAATGTTCCCGTTCCGTTGACATTCATCAGCGGCAAATACGCCTAATTTGTTGTTTCAGGATGCGAAGCGTCAAATTCCGAAAAAGCTTCCCCAAATGCAAAGAAAGTTGAACGATGTTACAAATCGGTCCCCCTCCCGTTCCTTCTCACTTAATGTTTCCCCTGTTGGCGGACAAAACACATTTAGCTCTCACAAATAGATACCGTTTCTACCAACCCTAAACGCATGCCACTTTTATGGTAAAACATCGTGGTGGCACACTTCCAAACAGTGTTTTTTTACTCGCCCTAGCAATTTTAGATATTCTGCAAAAATAGAAAGCGTTCATATTGCTCACTCTGAGAAACAATACACTATGTTCGATTTGTGAGTACATGTGTACTCCCTATGGATTATTCTTATTTAATTAATTAATCATTGATTGGCAAATTCTTTGAAACGCATCTTTAAACGCATCGGCATCGCTAGAGATAAGCTCACACATTCTATCTCTACTGAACAGACAGCAACAACCACCTGAAAATGTTATTGACAAAACCTACTCTCAACCAATGCTCCGCAAATGGAATGCCTGATCAAATTTCTCGCACATATAGAAACGAGAGAATCCATCATTGCGGTCTGGATGATGCTCAGTAAGCTGTACAGTGAATCACTTCCAACTGTGTTGTACCCACATATTTCACGAGAGCAGTTAGACACCGTTGCAGACGTGCACAAAAGAAGCTCCGTGGTAGCACTGAAATGAGAGCAGTGTTGTAAAATCTAGGCATACTTTTTGAGAGTTTCAATTTTGTGAAATTGCGCAATCCACCTTAAACTGGAATATAATTTTGAGTTCTTTATTAGTTTTCTGTGGACCCAAGTGTACATGAGAAGACGGTGTACTAAACGGATTCAAACAGTCAAAATGTCCATCTTTTTAGGCTTATATTGCTCAACTGTGTCGTATAAGAAAGTTTGATTTTCTGTCTCTCTAATCATTTTGTGTTTGATCTGTTTAGAGTATAAACCAATGATGGCAATAGTTCAGTCCTAACCTAGGCTAGCACTGCAGGCAAACTCTAACCACTGAGCACGTACTCGCACAACCGAGGTGCGCTGCATCCAGTGTATGATATGAAAAAGGTAGATGCAGAACCAGAGTGCAAAAGTGGGGACGTTGTCCTCTGGGTATGAAGCTAATAGTCGTTTGAAATAGGTTCACTTTAGGAAGTATCAAGCTTGGATAAGCCCATTCGATTGTTCAGAGGCACCAGGCACTCTTGATGGTTCTCGTTGTGGGTTTCACTCCTGGGGATATCGCTAATCGCCCACTGTTTGTATACATTCAAATGCGATGAAAATGTTGGTGATAACCGACAAAGAGCACCGGATAACTGTTTCGTCCTGTTTGAGATTCGTCAGTACATTTGTGTCCCTGTCAGGACTCGAACCATGGACATTAGGGTCGGGACTTATCCCCAAAAGAAACAACGAGTCTAAAATGCTGCAGCGATTGAAAATATTTGGACAGACAATTCCTCAAAAACTCATTAAAATCCAATACTACCTTTAGGATAGGCAACTTTTGAAAGCAAATTATGGTTTAATATACCTCAGTTCCCTACGTCAATCCTTAAACCAAAATGAACTATATTTTCCAAGTACGGCTTTGGTTGCCGATGCATCATAATTGTTTTAGAAGCTTGGTGCACTAACATTGTGTCGAAGGATGTTAACCGATGCTCCTCTATACTTATCTGTTCGTCATTTTCGAATGTGAACAGAAAACAGAAGTGATGTGCTAATAATCAGCCCCGCAAAAGATAATCGAACATCTCATCATTTCCACAAGCAGGAAACTGCGATAAACCGAAAATATCCGGTCTCTTGAGTCACGTCAGTTTAAGGTCTCGAATCGATCAAATTGCCAAAATAAGACTAGATAGTCTAATAACCAGAAATCAATGACAGTTCAGAAATCAACGAAATCCAGAGCACAACTATCCACATACATATATGTGAAGTTCGGTCATAAAATTCAAAATCGGAATGCATTATATCCGTGGAAGAGCAACAGTTTTAACTACTCAAAAAGCAGACTTTAGTGTTCGGTTATGTTAAAAGAACTGAATGTGAGTGCAATTTCGTCTAGATGAATTTTTGATTAAAAAATCAAATTAGACTGGCATCCAATCTGTTCAATATGTTGACGGAGTTTCGGATGAGCCTTTCATCGATTATTTCCACCAGTTATTGCCGCAACTGTGAAAATTCATTCGTGGCTAGAATGATTTGATTATATCTTCGAAACATATCACTCGGGTCGTCAATAGCAATTCCAATTGCGTCAAAATAGGAGGTCGCTTATTGAAGGAGTAGGTTTCGGAGCCACATACTCGAAAGTTAACAAACTGGCACATAATTGCGTTTGAATCGAATTTTGGAGATCAACAGATACTTCACTCACCAGAATGTTCTGAGAGCTTCTCATCTACTTGTAGATTTTAAAAGCTTGAATGTTGGCCAATAGGTCACGCATGAATTGTTTGCATTTTTGAATCAGTCGCACATATTCACATACGTGTTAGCATTGTGAATTTTGTGAAAGATGTCACGGCTCCAAGAGCACCGAAGCGGAATGGGAAACTGACATCATCAGCATCCGGCCGAAACCAGCTCCTCGATACATTCATGTGTAACCCAGAGGAACTTAGATAAAATAACATTATGAGACTCATAACTGTTGATTTTAAATCTACTTTGAAAAAAAATGATGCGGATAAATTCAGAGAAAAATCCTGTGGGTGCTATAAAATTAGGATAGTCCTAACAGGGAACCGAGATGGAAACTACATTTAGTTTTTTGTTCCAAATCAACAAAATGTGTGCTATTGGAACCATAATGTGTGCTTCAAGCTTGATTTGTTGTTATTTTGCAACGGGAAGCTTCACTAGTGGGTACCTTTTCAAATAGTCTCTCTAAATTTGTAGGCTACATGTCTTTTCACAATATTGTTTGCGAGGTACTGTCTTGCTTCCGATTGTTCGTGTTTGCAACCGTCTTTTTCCGTTCAGTATATGCCAAAAGAGTGACATGTTGAGTAGTTAGGAAGTAAGGTGGACATTCGTCAAACATTTTGTCTGCGTGGTTCGAACTGAGATACTGATTCAAGAAAGGCAAAGTTTTACAGAGCTTGAATACCATAAATGTAACTTCGAATGTCCCTGATGTTGTTTTGTTTTGTACTGCATGCGATGGATGCCATGTTTCATTTTATTTAACACTATTGCAAATTAGAACAACACAAGGTTCTTTCCAGAAAAGGTGTTTTAATGTGCTTTGTTTCGTCCTTATCGTTTTCAGTTGAGTTGTCTGTCGGCCTGCTTCACCGTTCTTAAGCATAAAAAATTCCTAATTTTACAGATCATCTGACCTATCCTTTTAGCATGTATCCATTATTTGGATTTTCGTATTTATAGTTTAACATAGACTTTTATAAATGATTCATTTGTCTTGTATTAAAATTACCCCACATTTAACTCTTCGTTTGAAACCCACAGTGTTTGTGTCCTGTCTTTACCGGATTGGCATGGTTCAGAACCCCTCATCACATGTTCAGGCCTTTTGAGGGTATTTACACTCAAGTTCAAACCTTTGGAAGCAGAAAGGCGTTCATTTGTTGAAGGTCTTGGTAATCGTAGGATAGATCAATTGATCAGCTATCCTGAGGATGTGGTAGCTCAGTTCGACAATCCGGAAAAAGAGTAATATATGAAATGTGTAACACAGGGAAGCGACGCATCCCAATCGTATCTTGATGATTTTCAAGGGCACTGATGCAAGTATGCCACAAGTACGGTTATAAAATCTCTACGGGTTATCACGCCGAACGCACATTAGGTGAATGATGACAACAAGGTGAGCAATAAATTCAAGTGGATCATTAAAAAAAACGAGCTGGTGCGAACACATCACACAGTGTTGTGCCAGGAAAATGGAACATATTCTCATTATAAAGAGTTTTCTGTCGGGATAAGATCAACGACATAGCAAGCAGTACGCGGAGGAAGGAGTAAAAATTCCGCTTGATCAACATGATATAAGAATCATAGTCGCACGCAGAAATTCCCANTTCCCAGGGAAAGCTTACACTTGTATAAGCATCATTGGTCTCGAGTTGATCGTTCCATGTATGTCCGCAGACGGATCAGAAGCGTTATAAGTTATGCCAGCAACAGCATCTACTGTAAATCAACTGTTGTGATTAACGAATACCCGATGACAAGTATATTTTCAGTGGGATGTTACGGAAACATTTACCTGGTACATATTATATCAATAGGTAAAATGTTACAGATAGATGACAATTTTTCAAAGATCAGAAACCTGCTTATCTGAGTAGCTCACATCAGTGTAGTATCTTAAAAGTGCTGAAAGCAGTCTTGAGCAGAAGTAACCTGTGCAACGTTTTTAAGAAGACTATCACAGACCAGCAATGAACTAATTTGTTCATCGCAGAAACTATGGAGGCAATTCATGCAATTCATGCATACCACAATGGCTTTGTCGGTGTTTCTGGATCAGAACCCATCCCTCCTCTGTGAATAGGTTACCATCTATCGTAGATTTGCTTTCCCATTTTAGATTGCTTCCACCCATACTATATAGAACCGCGTTGCACACTTCAAACACTAGTGTTTCTCCGTTGACTACTCTAATCTCACGACAGGATGTGCAACACCTTCAGAGTTGGGTACTTAGACTGTCCAACCGGTTTTGACTGCCTTGATCAATCGGGTTTGCTCAATCTGATTAACGACGGTGGTGGCGGTCTGAACGTCTGCAGATAGATCGATTCTTAGATAGGAAGCAGTTCATGGTCTGAATGGCAGCAAATCTTCTAATCGCTCGGTTGCCTCTGACGTTCCCGAAGGTGCATTTCACCCCAGTTTCTTTCGCTGTATGTTAAAACAATTCAGTTCCTTTTATATTCATTGAATGCAACACACACCCCTGAAGAGGTTTCAAACATTCAAATTAAGCTGAAAGATGTTGCGCATTGGTCCCTCTCCCGTTGCCTCTCATTGATTGTTTGAAACTGTCAGGAAATTGTGCTTTCCCGGTTGACCGACGAAAGACGGTTAACCGTCCGGCAATTATTATCTCATGCCGAAATCAACAAATATCTTGGCCTCAGTCTATCACTCTGATTAGGAGTAGATTGCGGCTCCCAGAAGTTGATTGTTGGATTTGTGAATTCATATCATTTGCGGTGGCATTACTGGGAATAAAACCGCACACTTTATGTTGGATAGACACCTACAATCATGTGAATATTTTCTTACCAAAACACCAAAACAATCATTACCTCATTCACAACGAACTTGACACAATACACACAGGTGAAGGCTCAAATTTCTATTTCCATGTCGAATGCTGAAAATTGGCTCATTCGTGTACATAATGCCACTGGTTTTACACGTGCTTAATTACTATAGACATACGCAATTTTTTTGAGAAATTAAGTGTAGGCTGCATATTTTTGTTAAATGGTAGCTTTGATGTTCCCTTCCATTGACTACCCTAAACATTTTATGGTATTTTCTTTTCCCTGTTACCTGGCAACTAAGTATACAGTCTTTCTATTTGTAACCTTACAAACCTGTCATGCACCGTACTGTGATAACCAGTGGTCCCTGCTTTGCACAATTTCATTGGTAAATCTTTGAATGCATGCATGCTCGCTCACTTGTTATACTGCTCCCCAGTGAGTTTTATCCGTCTGTCGGAAGAGCGTTTGCCTCGCTGACAAGATCCTTAGAATACATCTTTAAATGCTGTGGCATCACTAGGGCAGCAGCTATCCACTCTGTCATAAGCGCTAACTAAAAGCATATGAAAGTTTCAGTTCCAAAATATTCTCAGACGCCCATCAGCTGCTACACAACTAAACATCAATAGCACTATCTACACAATGTACGAATAAAAGTTTTAAATTTGTGGTTTGTATGTACCGCTTCCTATCTCAAATTAAAATTAAAATTGTTATCATGGGTAAATTGAAAATCTGGTGTTTATTGAATCCCATAGGATCTGTACGCTTTGGGTTCGGTTGGTAGTACAGTTAAATAGCCAATTATAATGTTCACTCACGGCTTCCTTCATTCGGTCACGACTTGAATGGATCGATGGTTGGTGCACATACAACTTTGGTTGGAAGGGAGTTCCAGGTATCATAAACTGTGTTCTCAAAGAATAAAGCTTGCGGTCTAGCCGACTCTTTTTGAGTGAAGCTTAAACGGATGTCCTCTGAGGTGGCCGTTCCTGGATAGTGTTAGTCTAGTGTACAAAATTACAACTTACTTAAATTCACGTCGTGCGATTTGTCCTCTAGTGCACAAGAGTTATCAATAATGATTGCAACGTGGCTTCCATGATAATTTAATGACAGATGGCAATAATGTTTAAACTCGTAACTGATATTTTCATATAAGTCTGGCTAACAAAGGACCTGAGTCTAACAATCGACCAAATTAATGACCTTACAGTCGCTTCGTAACAACGGATTCTGAGTGAATTCATTCACAAACAGTTAGCCACGGAATTGATGGACAAAAATAAAGCACTTTTGAATGGACTACCATAAATTCATTTTAAAGCTTTACCCGGAGAGTAGATCATTCTAGGTAAGTTGTTGCGACTGGTGACTGAGTGTACTACCCGTGTATTCTCTGACGCGACTTGTGTTGTTCACAGTACCACACAATCTGTTAGCCTCAATCATTGTGAACTACAATATTTTAATGTGAAACGGTATCGTGGTGTATACGCAGTTTTACCGCGTTAACAACAACCTTACACAACAAAAATAACAATAACAACAACAAAAACAAAATAACACTGCGAGAAAAGATAAGTATCTGAAAATCAGGTCATGAATTTTTCAAATGGTGATTGTAACACACACTAGGGCGAATACCAATTTCATTAGGCTGAGTGCGAATCATCAACAGGGCTACCAATTTGAACTCACTGGTTTGGCCGTGGTGATGAGGCCACAACACGACGGTGGCCTGCATCAATGAATCGCCTTTCCCTGAATCCCTTCGTCGTGCTTTGAGTGAACAGTTGAAGTGCGGGGTGCGCGGTGCCGGCTGGGGAGAGCAGAAAAATGCTCAGTGAAGTCACATCCACATGCTTCTACGTGGCTGATAGTTTAGTATAAAGAACCGACCCCAGTTCTGAATCCACTCGAAATACACTGGCAGATTTATTCTGGGCAATGCAGTCCGAGTTCTTATAAAATTAGCGTCTTCACAAAATGCCGGACCATCCCTGGCCACTCACTGTCACTCTCAATACCCCGGTTGGACACACTTCTCACAGTAGGTTCTCCGTGCAGGGGGTTTCTGAACGACCTGCACGACACGGGAAAATACAAAAGGCAACCAAAAGATCAAGTGGGACATGCACACGACTCACAAGTAAGCCAAAATGGCTGCGTCCGTGCCTTCACTACAATACGCAGCACAATTGAGTGCCATAGGATTTTGATTTGAATTAAAATTCATGTCAATGAATAGCTATTCATTTTCACTCAAATTAGTTGTATTGATGGCTAATTTAACCGAACCTGGAATGAATTAATGGTTTTAGCATAAAAGGCTTAAAATGTAACTTCCAGGTTTTACCTACTGTGATGACAAAGAATCGCCAGTGAAAAAAGTCTTAAGGGACATAGGTTATGATGGTCATCCATGTATCGTGTTAGCAACCTTTGTATGTAACAATTCTTATGTGAAGATGAATTTTCATCGATTTCGGTGGTTTTAAATATGGGAAAAGATTGAGTGCTTTCATTCTTTGCAAAAGTTTTCGGATTGTAAAAACCTTTGAGCACTTTCATTGTTGTTATTTTCCAGGGACATTGCAATGCACACTGATAATACGAATCCTTTGAACACGAACGTGGTTGACGTCGTTCAATGTGTACTCGTAAAAAGCTTTTAATGAGGTCGAGTTCATGTGTCTAAAAACAGGAGAAAGTAATCTAATTTGCCTGAGAACCATTAGTGTCTCTCCGGAGCAATAGACAGCAATCGACAAAATACACGTCCCCAATTGGTTTTCTTTTGTTACACGTTATTGATTTTCAGTGATATGCAAAGCAAACTGCACAGACTTACATTTCGTAACGTTTAATACCTGATATTTGTGAGTTGTTTTAAATGTTTTCCGTGGTAGTACATGATATTCAAAACCTCTGTTATGTTCTCCTGTGATCGATATTCTCATCAAACATTGAAACATGTATATTTTTCGGTTTACAATTTTCATATACAATGGTAAAACTGTCAGAAACGAGTAATCAGTCAATGCACGTAATGCCGGTAAACGTTCATAAATGCTGCACAAAAGGAGGAACCATATACTTGTCCCTGAGAAATCCAATACAGGGCATCCATCAGGCGAGATAAGTATTAGATACTTTGTTGAATAACATCCAGTCCAAGAGCAATTCTTGAAAACCCTTGCTTTTTGGAGGTCTGATTGAAGTTTTTAGACTGCCTCATCCTTCTGTGTTCATGTGTTTTGTTCTAGCGCCAGATTAATGCCGCATGCTCGGTATCGTCGAAAATTATGCTGGCCTGATGGAGAAACGTCTCCAAATATTCCATTAGGAAAAGAGCCACAAGTGATACCAGTACTCGTGATAATATGTTGGTGTTTGGTGATTTCCCCAGACTGGAACTGTTATTTGCAGACTTTTTGTCACCAAGCTAGGTGACATCATCCGTGCTACTTCGGGAAAGCGTCAGTCCTCAGTGGGATTTCGCTTATATAGTTCTAGTTCTCGTTTGCGGATTTCAATTGAATGTTTGCGTTCCTTCCATCTCATTGGCCCATAATAACCGTTGTCTGTGATCTGATTGGCTATCCCGATGTCCTGGTGACCATCCTTTTTTATCATTGATCTACTGGCTTTCTTAGACTGATTCCAAACCACTTAGATCTGGTTTGGACCTGTTCTGGCTGGGGCAGCTAAAACCAGTTCTATCTTGTTTTGCCCCGGTTAAAATCCAGTTTGCGTTTGATTCAGGAAGCTCTTCGACTAACGAGAAAACAGGAGTCACCATGACAACAGAACTGCCAATCAAATCACAGCCAAAGGTTGGTATCGCCCAGAAGGATTGAGGAGACGCAAACAGGTCTCCTTTTTCTTCTTTCTCATTTTACTACCATTTATTGAATATACAAAGATATAATTTTCAGGAAGGAGGAAGCAACCAATCAGAGGGCTGTCATTCAACACACAAATGGGGAAAGTCAGATGGTGATGATTGGACTCGAATACCCATCCCCGGTGAGATAATTCGGTGAATTTAACACCGGGCCACTACTGCTGAGTCGTTCCAGTTTACCAATCGTTCACCTCGTTGGTTGTCGTGAGATATTGTTCTTGTATTGGAAACATGCTTATCCCTAGGTAACTGATAGCTATCTAACTAATTGTTTTGAGAACAACAATTTTCTTCGTTTGTTAATGGCCCTTTGATGCCCACGGACTCCGTCAGTGGTTAGAACAAGAGTTTACCTGAGAAAAGACTGTAATTGTGCTGACCTTGTAGGTATACTTGAAGAGAGAATAAGCACGTCCCGTGATACAGTCAAGCAGAACACGGACAACGCCACCAATCCAGTGAGGCCAAGCATCTGCCATCGAATTGGCTGAATGAACACGGAAAAGAGGATCACAACCAAGAAACAACTCACATCAGGTTAATTAAAGCTTTATGCACCCAATAGGGTGGATTTTCAACACGTTTACACAGTTACAGTGCAAAAAAAACGTTAAGCATTTAAATATGTAAACGAATTGCTAAGTGAAAAACAAATGAGTGTGATGGAAAGCTAATGTAGCAAGTGATTTTCCAAGTAGGCAATAATAGTTGCTTGGTTTACTAAAATACGAGCGAAATGGGGAGAGGGATGCTGTTCTGGTTTTTCGTGATACGTGCACAAAGAGTCCTAAATTTGGAACTCGTCCGCGGATAAGACACAGATTTGTTAAGAAAGGCATATCGGTAGTGTCCTTCATTTGATAGTATATGGCTGATTAATCTGCCACGCAACCAAAAATAATTGTTCACAATGTAGTCAACCAAAACGGTCTTTGAAATGCTACTACAACGGGAAAGAAGTTTAGGAGATTTGGAGAGGAGAATAAAGTCTATCTCCCTCAGACCGAGGAAAATAGCTTGGAATGGTGCAACCGGTGTGGAATAATGTAGGCTGATACAAATTTAAGAATTACATATAGCGGGAAGTTCAGCTTTTTAAGCCCAAAGCCTTTAACGGAGAATCTACGTACCCTGTTGTAAGTGCTTCCAGCATGTTTAAACTAAGAAAGACTGTGCGGCAAATTAACTCTGATATATTTGACATAGTTAGCTTTGGTTCGACATTATCAATAACAGCACGTTCAGTCGGCATATGATCAGGACTTTTTATATTTATTGACATACACATCGGGATAAAAATTAATGTCTAATGCTAGTTTTCCTTTCATTCGACCCGGTTCCGAATGGCACAGTGATTTCCAGTTCGAATCCTTATTCGTACCACCCAGACTGCAGTACTATGTTGATGAACACAGCACTTCAATTAACAGGCAATATACATTCTTTGGCATATCAGTACATACAATGCTGATACGGGCCAATAAATGGATACCGAATTGTTTGATTACTCCACTTTTATTCAATGAGTCCAGATTCCTCATCTGAGATGATTTATGTTGTACTCACAGCTTCTCATACAGGTGACATCGATGGCCAACCCCTGCTAGGGGTCCAACGTTTCGTAAGAGTCATTTATCCAGGGACTATTCGTCAGTCAGGCCGTATTGATTGAACAAACCGTTTTTGTTTTCTTTTTGCCAACGATGAGCCCATAGGATTTCCACATGGCGATAGTCACACTATCCGGAGGCAAAATGTTCTAATCTTTCTAACGGGGTTTTCAAATTCCGCTGTGGTTACATTACCATTGGATACTTGTTATGATTTTACGACGGACAACTGAGCGATTTTCTTCACATACATTATCAAATTAGTTCACTTCGTTTTCAAGGTCGAATTCTGTCCCACGGTTGCACATTTTTGACGTCCCTGCGTTCTCATCGCACGTGAACATCAATTTCGTATTTCGCGTATTTTGTGAGAAATCGTTACACGCGACTGAGGGGGACCGGACAAGGACTGTGGATAGACATCGTACTGGTTTCATGATTGCTCTTCGGCGGCGTTCCATCAACAGATTGACCGTTCGCGCTATTATCTCCAGTTACATCAACTCACTCCAGGGAAGAACTGATGAGGTCAAAAGTACGATACTTGAAAACGTAGGTATTATTATGCTTTAGGAGAGTTCTTTACACCCTGAATGACGGTGTTGTCCGGCTTGTTGGTTTTGCTATCTTGCAACGAAACGGGATTGTAAACTAGAATAATAGAGATGTTTGTGATGACTTTTTCAACCACATGTGGTTCAACAACTTTAACCCCTTTCGTTTCAGTTTAATACCAGGAAAATCAATTGCACTATCATTCAATGTAAACCCGGAATTCCCAGTAAAGTATGCTAGGAAACATGTGCATTGCCTCTGGCACGCTCACATCCGAATGGTTTCCGACTTTTTCTAGACACAATTCGAGACAGGCTTAGTCCAGCCCTTTTTGCAGTGGAGCTGAGTATATTTCTTTCAGTATTTATTTCTTAAGAAATCTGGGTCTGATTATTGTTCTATAATTTGCCACGCGCTTTAGGCTCAGCTTGGCGGCATTTTTGTAAAACTACCCGATATCCTTTTTATGAACCATCCAGTTTCTATTAGCAACTCCGACCGACGTGAAATTATCTTGTACCCCAACACCTATGTGTGAAATAATTGCTCATTTATAACCAAGCATGCTCAATAAGAGGACAATTCCTCAGCCTAGGAAGCATGGCATCATTTCACCCATTTACAAATATGGCTCCGAAGTGATCCCCTCGAACTGACGTCCAGTCACATTTTTCCTAGTCTGTCAGAATTATTAGAATAGGATTTCGAGAAGTAAAACATTATGTCACCGGCCCATTTCAGGTTATGAGGATAGCGTTCGTGCATCACAAATCTGCTACTAGCAGTAGATGCGTGGAAGAGAGCAGTCGACACCAGAGAGGCAGTGAACGTGATCTGCTTGAACTCCTCAGAAGCATTTGATAGACTTAACCACCGTATAAAGCTGCGAAAGCCTCATGCCTACGGTGTTCAAGAACTGTTTTTTTTTCAGTGGATTGAGGTATTTCTTCGACACCCTACCGTATCCGTTCGAGTGAATGGTTCTCTATCGGTACCGTACCTTTTCCTAGCATTCATAAACGACCCATCAACTGTCCTCGGAGAAAAGACATGATTATTCGCTGACAACGACAAAACATAAAGGACGGTACAATGTTCTGAAATTTACGAAACCCTACAGGAAACTCTCGATGCAGTTTACCAACGGTCTATCACTCATAACATCGAATTTAACGCTGTGAAATGCACGATTGTTTAGCTTCATCACAGCGGGCACTTTCCATACGTACCTAGAAATCAAGCATTACCGTGTGATCCAAAGGAAAACGATCCGGGAGTTTTTGTTCCTGAGGATCTAGGATGTTCCACATTTTGAGCAAGAACGTCAACAAAAGCCAGAAAGCACATGCTGGTTTGCAAAAAGGTGTTTTCTGATCATTCGACGCAGACCCATTCCTTCGTTTGCAACCAGCATACTTGAGAGCATACATCGAGTATGCTATGCAGGTTTAGATTCCATGGTCAATCACCAACCAAAAGACACTCGGAAGTCCGCAGAGATTAGCAAGCAAAATGATTAACGGTCTGCAATCTCAAATTCTACGGTGAAAGGCGGCATATTGTCGGACTATAATCATCTGAATACCGCCAAATACAGGGTACTATACCAATCTAGTACCCTCGATAACCTAACTACACTCCAAGATATGTTGCTCCCAATTGATCATTCTGTTTTCTCAAATTCCACTTAATAATTCAAATATAAAATTCTCACTGATTATGTGAATTTCTGTATATGTGTATATCTCCGTACTGACAGATCCGCGTTGCCTCTGAAACGTGTTCGATGTGATAGGGAATACGAACATATGAATGGCCGGAGCTAAGATAACATACGGCTATCAACTGTCATCAAGACGACGATACAGCGCTCTAATCGGATGTATGTCGAGACAGTTCTGAGCAACCAGAGCTTCAATAGATGTGATTGGTGGTGAAGCAACTTCTTGGCACACGTGGGAGCTCCTGATCTGAGGTAGGAGAGCTCAATGGACAATTCTCTGCCTCGTCTGGTTCCAGTTCTCCACCGTTAGGGTTTAAGTTTCTCTGAAAACTTCAGCCTGTTTCTCAGGCAGAAATCCTCCGCTTTTTTGAGTATATCAAGTCTAAAAGGCCCACAGACCGGACTCATTTGCCTCAATTTTATTACAAACCTGTGCCCAGTACATAGCAACACCCTTTATCGGGTTGTTCACATTGTGTAAGACCTCCGGCATATCCATCGGACTAGGAAGTGAGGTTAAAGCAACCGGTTAGTTGTCCGTTGTAGTCTCTGGATTATGATCGACCACACACGTTGATCACGGATTGTCGACATCCTTCAAAACGTGTTCCAGTTTGTTACGAAGTTTTCGCTTTCATTTCTCCTCAGAGCGGCAAAATTCCTTTGAACACACTGCTGTTCTGTGTTATAACTCCCATGCAAAGGTTTTCCCTTCGAAACTCGATGGACTACCTTGTTCCGGCTTTTGATGTAATTCACATAATCCGTTGAAAAACAATGAAATGCGTTGTGTTTAGCTGATATTCGTATGAGAGCTCGGACAGGTCCTTTGAAACAAACGCATTAATGGCTTACTCTTGTTGGCAAAATAATGTTGTCGTTTATGTGCGATGAGCACATAGAAATACGATTTGGTTTCACAAACCATGTACCGCATGAAGTTGAAACTAAACCACACAGAGACTATCAAATCAAAACTGCTTGAGGTTATGACAACTCGATGTGTTCAAAAATTTGTGGTTGCCATTCAATCCCGGAGAGACATAAATATATCCCTTGTTTTACTCACACCGTAATTTGTACATTTTATGTTTCATTTCTGATCCATTGCATAGACAGTTATCCAGCCATTGATTCATACCAGAGTTGTAATGCGATCTTTGTGGACAAATTCCACCAAAATAGACGAAGTTCAACCACATTCTAACGGAATAAATATTGAGCAACTAGAAAGAAAGCGACGAGGTTCTCCATGGGGTTAGACGCATTGCAGAAACCATCTTTGTGAATAGCTATTGAATGCCCGTGCTAGCTGAAAATATTCAAGGATTTCGACCTGAAGCCAGAAATCTAGTTCCATGATATCATAAGTTATTAGGATGTCAAACCGTTATGTGGTATGCTATTCATAATCTGATCTGATCGGGCTGAAAGATTTCCCGAAAACATTGATTGTCAGTCCTAAGGGCTACGGTTCTTTTATCCTAGTAGTATTATGATAGTAGTATTGTTAACCCATGGATTCATTTTTTGACTGGCGCAACAACAAGTTCTGATCAAAGACGAATTGTTTCCACGCTGTTGTTGGGAGCAGTGAGTTTAATCATTGTATTCCAGCGGCAACCGGGTTAATTACGGTCAGCTCACGGTTAGGAGTTGAAACCAAGCGTTATTCCCCCAATGTGGCTTTCTACAAACACGATTAAAAAGCGATCGATTTGTCTGATTGCTCACAGTTTCCGATCACACCTAAGTGTCACCCTCGTATACGCCATTACCGGTGAAGAGCAAGGCACCTTCGATAGAATCATCGTGATTGGTCAATTTTGTTTTCATTCTCAAACAACTTCATTCAACTGGCCAATTATAGACCAGTTGAGACATTAAAGGATATGGCGACTAACCGACAGCAGGAGCGTTCTTGTTGTCATTTATTGACAAAGCAGAATGCTTGAAAAAAGGTATGCATGAACACTTAGATTGTGTGCTCTGTGTGTTGACCATAGAGGTTCTTTTTCTTTGCCTCCCTCCAAGTAGGCCAAATCCCTCTCCATCTTGTGCTTTATCACTTGATTTGTGTACATTGTGAGCTTGGCAGCGATCAATGAAGCTCGCTTCACTGTATCTGGCTGTACAATGATGATGATGAGCTGGTCATTTGACATTTACCCCGTAACTTTTCCATTGCTGAGTATCCACCAACTGATCGTAGAACCCTAGGGATCACTAATGCAATAAAGTGCTTAATTTATTTACAAGATCAATCAACGGTCCTAATTTATGCTATCATTTTTGCCCAATACAGTAATGGACACTTCTGAGTGAAACCTCTATGAAACTCCTGTTTGTCTCCGAGCTGTTCATAGATTGAATGTGAATTCTACACACAGACGCATGTACGTCCAGTTGACAAGATAAGAAATAAATGTTTTCAGAAACCTAGAAATCAAGAAAACGGTTGGTAAATGTGCTTTCTATTGAGAATAGCGCTATTCGATTTTAAGAATAAGGATTTCGTGGGGATGTATGTAACAATCAAAGGTTCCTAAATGGTCTTCATTTGTTAAATTAAAAGATGCAGGCAAAATTATGACAGTTTGCTTCCTTGGTGGATATTCAAACCAGACGACCTTTGTATTAAAATTCCCGTGCTAAGAGACCAAAAATCATTTTCCTATTTGTTCGGCTTTTAGGTGACTGTAACCATTTATGTTGAAATTTAAGAACAGTGTGACTGCAACCAGGTAAACACAAATCAGAGAACATTTGAGCCTTGTCAAATTTCGGTGCCCGTCATTCCTCCAGACTTGCTTGCTCACTGTGAATGCGATGCCCTCCCCACGGGGACAGAATATGAAATTTCCAAACCAGACACGGTATTCCACCCAAATGACAAACGACAAAGCACAATTAAGCGACTAGACAGGACATCAGGAATCATTATAGTGGCAACGCAAGCAGGCAAGAAGCAATCTGCCTCTCGAACAACTCTCTTAATGGTGCCGGTGAGCAGTTGGGAAGCATAGCAATTAGCGTCATCTTCACGCATCCAGACAACCGGAATTTCATTTTGTCCGAGAATTTCGAATGGACTAATCCTTGCTATCGGGATGAACTCATTTATGCAAATTTGAAAGGTATTTACCCATGGCAGTAAAAGTACAGCGTAGAACTAAGCCGCGTTTGAAATTGTGTGAGGAACGAGTTACTAAAATTCGCGAATTCCTTTGAAATATAAAACAAATTTACCCCGAGTTCACGTACTTGTACTAAGTATCGTTTCGTCAAATCAATCCCATCTAAGAAAAAGCCGTTTGTCTGAGAGAATGACAGCCATGTGAAGCAAAGTGAAACAGGGGTAGACTTGTGAAGCTAACTAACTGAGTGGTCACGAAAAGAGTTCTTAGAGATCGGGTTTCTTTGAGCATGTAAAATTTGTATTATAGTTATGTATTCCCGCTTGCGTCAGTAATTTTCTAATCCACGCTTCAAAGGGTAAACCTAGGGATTGAGGATAAAGCAGTAAAATGGGTGAACTTTGTGTATATATATATATATGTACAGCACACCATATTCCTAGTTCTATGCTTTCGAGATTTGCGGTTACGTCACGTTGGTCGTGTGACCCATATGCGAACTCTCAATTCGATGAACGTATACCGTTCTTTCTTTTTTCAGTCGACCGTTCTACCAACAAAAAGACGCAGTGGTATACAAGTCATCGCCGCGGTCAATTTGGTAGATTTTTCATGTCGATGGTGGAAAAAGATAATGGAAAGGTAACAATAATGGGTTACAATAGTATTGTCGTTTTGTAGATGACATATTTTGGCATAGATGGTTCGACCTGCGAACTGGATCAACTGAAATGTGGCAATGCCATTTTTTTCATTTTTGTTTCATTTTATTGAATACACAATGATGCAATTTTCAGGAAGGGGCAAGAGGTCAATCAAAGGGCTGCCACACAACACATAAATGGGGTAAGTCAGGCGGTGGTGGTGGGATTCGAACACTCGTCCTCCGGGGTGATAAGTTGGTGACGTTACCACCGAGCCGCCATTGTGAGAAAAGATGGGGTGACCGATACCCCAATTTTCACAATTATGTACCGGCTAAACCGAAAAAGAAACTTGATAAAATGTTTGGTATCTAGAATTCGGATAATCTTCTCACAAGATGTACTGGAAGATGAACGCATGTTTATCTCCAACAAGCTTAGAAGAAATCGCTATCCAGATCATTGCATTCAACGAGCCATGGTGGAACATATACCAAATGTGCACATTGATAGCATGGAAAAGAAAGTTTCGTTCGTTTGTCTTTCCTACAAGGGTGAAGATGCCGCCAAAACTATCATAAACAAGGACTCAATAGAGCGGCCAAAGCTGCATTCAACGAGGCGCACCGACGTTGATCTTTCAAAATTTCGCCACTCATAAAGATCAACTACCGATGTTGACCCCTTTAATGATTGTTTACTCGTTCATGATGCACTCTACGTCGACAGTACGGTATGGCAGTTACCTATACGCGCTAGCTGATTCCAAAGGGTCCCAGGTATATCCCAGATACGAATCTCGCCCACACCATCATGTTAACCCAAGTCAACCATTCCACATTATTTATCAGGTTCCCCCGAACCAATCTAAGTGTTATAATGCCTACGTTGGCATTAACCGAAGCCACTTGCATAAAACATTCAATCCTCAAACTATATACCCAGGAGCGTTTAGTCTAAGTTGTCCATCTACCCCGAGTTCACGAACCCACCCCTTCCATCTGCCCCTAACACATACATTTTCACACAATAAGATCAATCCTTCAGAACTGGGTCACACTACGAATAAGAAAACTGAAAATTACGAAATCAGAGAGTTGAGTATGTGGTGTGCAACACACACTTAGATATGAGAATCGGTATCTCATTTTCGAATGCTATCCCAATAATCCCTAGGATTTATCCTGTCGTATAATGTATGACCGGATCATTATGATACAAAAAAACAGCTGTTTGCTTGTAATTATGTTCGGAATAAGAGAATGTGCATAGTTTGAAATTTTAAGCGCTTGAAAGTCTGAGCTTATTCGATATTACCGAATTCCGTTCACATTGTGTGGTCAACGAGTAATCGCAATGCGTTTGTGGGTGCGTGTGCAAAAGCCGCTCAGATGAACGTTTCGAGAACCGCGCTTGATGACCAAAATTCGAAAAGATGGTAAACTAAATTCCGGCCGGAATACTACGATACCATTTCAGATACATGAGACACATTTACAAGCATCACACTTTAAAACTGAAAATGATGTGGAATGATTGAAGCTTGGGATGCGGATTTTGGTGTCTGTGAGTTCGCCGAGCTGGACCTGTTGTTTGCCGACGTTTCGTAGCAATCAGATCGACTGATGATGTTGCTCAGCTTAGCTACGAAAATTCTGTGAACAACACTTCCATCTCGGAGAATTCGACAACACCAACACACCTTAAGACTGTTCATTTTATGCCTATGTATTCTCTTGTTCGCTAATAAGCCTATTATCAGTGTTTGACGTGCAACACATATATGCTGTTCTTTGATATTTGTATCACCTACTCTTGAGTAGCTTGATTTGAAATGTGGCATCAGATCAGCTTTATTCTACAGAAAACTAAACATATGGGAAATCGGATTTTCATATGCGGGTCCAACACGCTTGAGTTTCGCGTACCAGTCTGATTTGTATGTACCTACATTTTGGCCGAACTACCCACGGAAAAACAAACAGATAACATCTGAACTGAGCATAGGCAGGTAGACGCGAATCCGAATAGCAAGAAAATGTGGTGCTGATGAGCACGTTTTTGCACTTCATCTCCCCACGGAGAGTGTGTTCAAAACGGAGGCTTTTGCACACCAACACCTAGTGTGCCCGATTAATCTAGCGTAAAAGTACAAACACTGCAACACGATACCTCTGGTCGTCGACCTCAACTCGCGTTTACCCACGGAATTGCGAAAATCCCTGTTTTAGGTGGATATTTCTGAACCTGAAACGGGGTTGCCAGCCGCAGTTAGTGAAATGGGACTAATGGTGAAGTTCATTCAATCTACCGTGCTAGCAGGGACTTCATTTATGGCTGTACCAACTATACGGTTAAAACATCTACCAAAATGAGTTTTAGATCATAAGGATGGGCAAATTAAATAAAATAGTTCGAGATGAGGACAAAACTGATCTGTTACAGCAAACGCTTCTGTATTTGCGGTTCAGTTGGGCACAGAAACCTAGCTAAATTACCATTCACTTGACCGGAAGAAGGAATATGATTCATATGACAATTTCCCTTAGTCATTATTTCTGCAGATTTTGAATTATTATTGGAGGAACTCTAAGCGAGTTACTTCCATGTTAGAGAATGTGAGTAGATACCTTAAATGTTCCTTGTGGCTGATCGGAACTTTCTGCTACTTTTCATCACCACTCAGAGATAAATCATTTTCAAGTGATTATACAACGTCTGCAGTTCTTTGGTTTTTTATTTTCTATTTGGTTCTTCTCTTTCAGTTTTAAACATTTTCAATAATAACTTACTTCGGCTTTCAATAGTATAGAGACTAGCGAGTACACGTTTCGGAACTCATTCACGACAACCAGAAAATGGTCAATCGATTCGTGAAACATGGAGGGCACCGTATTGGGTTTCTATGAAGCTCAAAGGGAAATCACGAGCTGGCACCTAGTCACCACTGCAATGATAAATTTCCTTCGTCGAGTAGCCCTCATCAACTCGTTGCCTTGGATTCCCTCTAATGTTTGCTAATAAAAGTACGTCGGACCGATTGTCAATCATGTGAATTGCATCATCGCTGCGGATTCACTCGTTGA
>UZAN01039867.1:45864-63697 GCA_900618425.1 Echinostoma caproni
ATCCCAGGCAATTGAAACTCGGCAACGCTAAAACACGTTTATATCCGGAGCAATAGAAAAATGAAAAAGAATAAATCGCTTTGACAAACAACACGTGTGCGTGTACCAGTCTACTTAGGTCGTGTACGCCAGCATCCTATTGCTGTGACAGAACAGCTTTAAAACCTCCACAAAGACAATTGAGAGACTGCTGAAATATCGTTGGGGATGCATTCGTACCAAAAAGTGGGAAATTATCCTTCAGTAGTCAAATCTAACTTACAAGAGCCTGCTTTCTAAAGCGAATATTGAAAAGGCACATTTTGAGTCGACAATAGAAAATATTTCCGATCCCAAAAGACTGCAAAGTACATCGTTGGTCCAGTCTATGTTGCATCTGCGTCAGAGGAATTTTCTATTTTAAATTCAATGATACTTGCTATATTTCCTTGGTCTGAAATTATTCCCATTTGAGCAGTCATGAGAATACAAATTAGCAAACAAGCTCGTTTTCGGTGCAACCTCAACTAGCTTAAAACAGCACAATTTATAACAGATTAAAACAAGTGAGGATAGGAGACAAATATCTGCGAGGGAAATCAAAGTTCAAAGAGAGATGATGAAAATGTGATAATTGATGTTCGTCAGTGTGCATGTCTGTGTGTGTGTGCGTGGAAAGTGAGAGTGCTTGAGAATGTGTGGGTAGGTGAATGAGTCGTTGATCATAAACGGGGGTTAAGTCACCAGATTGTTAGTGGATGGCCATGATAATACTAATGTTCTTACAAACATCAATTAACACAAGTCCATCATCTTCCCTTAAACTTTGATTTCCTTCTCTAATATTTGTCTCCTATCCCCACCTATTTTAATCTGTTATAAATAGTGCTGCATTTAGCCAGTTGAGGTAGCACCGAAAACGAGCTTGTTTGCTAACCAGTGGTTTACATTTTTATCGGTCGCCGGGACTTTTCAATTGAAATGGTGTCCCAATCGACGTTGAACGCTGAAAGGATTCGACAGATGTAATTACGCTTCACTCGCACGTGAACCGCAGTGTAAGGAGAGCAGTTTTCCCAAGTAAAAATAACTAAACTAAGTGTGAAGAACAGCGGAAACGATGAAGGCCATAGTCGTGGGTACCTGCTGTTCAGTGGTGGAAACCGGCAACCTAAGCCCGGGAGCTTGGAGTGGCGAACCACACAAGGCTCTGATAGATTAGGAGTGGTATTGAACCGGACGACAGCAGAGCTGCCTACCACCAAAGTCGGGTGGAGGTGGAAGGACTCGAACAACGGACCGTAGTGTCCGAAGCAGGCCGGTGACAGCGACTAGACCACTGCGCCACCACCAGGGTGGAAAAATGCTCTTCTATTGAAATGGTGTCTGACCAAGCGTGCTATCAGTCATTCTGCAAGATTAATTTTTCGCAGTAGATGAAGCAATTTTCTGATCTAAGCTGACATGCGGAAAACGAAGACTGAAACCGTCCATAAGGCGCATAACTGCCGAATTACCTATGCATTTTATTGCCAATTATAGAACTCAACAGATGAAGTTTGTTATTCCATCGAGGAGAACGCAAAAACCGATTTAATCGATTGCAGTTTATTGCAGTTGTCCATCAGATAGTGGAGTGGAATTGAACAAAACCGTTTCAGCTACCGTTCTCACTGCCCTCACCTTCGAATACCGTTTGCATACGTTTCCATTATTCTCAAATGTGCGGTTTTGTTACAGCTGCAGCTTCAATTGGAAGTCAGAAATGTTAATATCGTCTATTGAGTTTTCAAGTGATGATGAACTGTCTGTTGCCTTATCAGTCACTGTGGGATATATTGGCTTCAAACTTTGCAGAAGGCATTCTTTGAGTGCATCACTGCAGCGACCAGGCTGCTTTCCTGTTCACATCGGTTCTCGTTGCAATAGAGCGCACAAAATTTGCCTTTTTCTTTTGTTTTCTCGTTGCTTAATTTATAAACACCAAAGCTTGAAACTGTCAACAACTGAGTATCTACTTCATGTTTTTTGTTTGTATGACAGCCGCAAAATGTCCGATATGGAACAACGCAACTATTTCGTTTTATCCAACACTTACACAATCTCTAGGAGTATAACATCAAAAAAAATAGTGCAGGCTTGCTTTCGTCACGGTTTCACGGACATATTACAGCAGAACTGGTGTTGAGGACCGCAGTAGTTCGGTGGAACCAATGCTTTGTCTCAGGCAAATGGAAAATCCGTTCCATCTCGACCGAGGAGCCTTCTAAATGACAATCACATTAAAGCCTTACAAGAGTTGAGAAGCAACAAAGATATTCTCATTTTACAACCCGACAAAGGATGTTGAGCCGTCATTCTGGACGGAATAGATTATAGAAAGAAAATGGATTCTATCCTGAAGGATGCATTCAAATTTCAAAAGGGCAGTTTGATAAACCTAGAAAACGCCATCGCAGAAGATGTACAACTACTTCTTGAGGGGTGGTTTACTGATGGCTCGCTGCAAAACACGTCAAACCTCGCGGAAGCCAACTACCTAAGCCCTTCGGTCTGCTCAAGTTAGACAAACTCCGGATGCCCTAAGACCTATTTTATCAGCGACCACTTCTCAACACAAGCTAGTCAATTGATTGGTGAAAATACTAAATCCCTTCTCGAAGAAACTGGTGTGCTACATTATTAAAGGTAGTTTCGAGTTAACTGAGTCTCTCGAAAACATAGTGGTTAAAAGCCAACATTTATTCAACAGGGATGTAACATCACTGGTCAGCGACGAGCCAATTCACGGAACAGGCTAGTTAACTTGTGAAAACGACAAAACAACAATGTGAAAATTCCAGTGACGAAGCTGAAGCGTCTCCACCTGAGATGCGATGAAAACATATTTCAAATTTCAAGGCAGTTATTTTTGCCGGGTTTACGGCGTTGCTATGGGACGTCCAATAGGAGCATCCTGGTGGACATCTTTGTGACAAGCATTGATGACAACTACAAAATGCAATTCTACGGAAAATACGTTGACGATATTTTTTATATTAGCAACTCTGAACAAAACACTGTCAACATATTCCCAAAACATAACTCCAAACATACAGCACGAACGTGGCAGTAGCTTCGTATTTCTGAACTTGCTGATGACCAGACACCAAGACGGTAGTATGCACCGATACGTACACCGTAAACAAACGTGGTTGGGCCAGTGTCTACGCTTTATTAGCTTTGCACCGATGAGTTACAAACGTGGCTTACTGAGAACAACGTACAATAAAGTCCGTAGATTGTGTACACTCGACGTGCCAAGCAACGAGGACGATCTACTGAATAAAGTGCCTCAGTCCACTGGCTACCCAAAGGCATTTGCAAAGAACGACATTGCATTGTACAATTAACTATTTCCGTCCCGAAATGCAAGGTTTTCTTGCAGACGTCATTCAAGGGCAATGATTCAGCAGAACTATTTGCAAGCCTCATACTATGCCACCCACCCTGTTCNTGTTCATATTCACTTGTAGGCGCTAGACCACCCACGTAGGTCGAACTGAACCGCAACTTCGACTGACAGTGACTGAAATGTCACACAGCGGGTGGATACTGTTGCCAACCAATGGGAAATAGGTCAAAGGTCACCGGTCAGACAGACAGCAGCCTCTTCCATCGCATATCATTTGCTTGAAACAAAGCAGCGCTTCGACCGAACTACTGTGTTTTCCGTGATCCTATAGAACACCATTTCACGTTTACTGCAGTTTACTGAAGCAAATGCTATTCAAAGATGGAAGCCTATTTTGTTGGNGATAATAATGAACTTATTAACGGTAATATTTATCATATTTTAGGATCATGAATATTATATAATCTGTAGTATGGTATGCACCTGATGAGACATAGCTATTTATATCCTAATACAAATTGCGTAGCGTAAACCTACTGTATTCTCCATTAAAAAGCAGTGCCCGTAGCATTCTCTATATCTCAGAGTCAAGCATTATCTAATTTTTATGTATGCTTTCTACTTTTGGATTCACTGAAATATCTCCGAAGGATTAGTTGCTAAAGTGTGTAAAGTTTTCCGCGTCAGCGCTGTTGGTTTGATTGTCGCAAAGTTGATCGTTATACATGATTTTGTATGAGGTCACCGAGGTCGCGCAAAAGGAACCATCAGTTTGAATCCCTCAGTTTATATGAATGAACGCCTATTAATCAGCGCATTACTGTAGGACCAGGAATAGTATGAATTCTATGAAAATTTCGATTTAATTTTGCGAACGAAAATTAAAACATTAGTAGAATATCACGCTAGCAACAAACCGCTATCCAAAACCGATCGAACAAGGTGGGGAGTGTCACCGTCAAAATTATCCTTTTTTATCCGAGCACTCTCTGATCGAATGCCACGACCTTAATAATTTCATTTCTCCCATCACAGAGTTCATTATCGATAAACGACTCTAGTCACTACTTTTGTTCACTAAGGAGCAGTCATCTATAGATAGAGGGTACAATTCTCAACGAAAACATATGAAATTATTTGAGCGCCAAAGATACATCTTATCCGTTTTGGACAAATTGCAAAATTGAGAATCACCGCCATGAACAAAACAAACAAACGGGACTGGAAGTGACTAAAATGAGCTCCGCATTGGTCCAGCACTGAATCATGCATACCGGTGCGCTCTCAAGCATGAGCGATAGTTTAGCGCTCGAGTGAGACACTTTAACTAGGCGATAGTGTGTGTGTGTGTATGTGCAGGGGTCTATGCGTGCGTGTATGCGTGTGTAGTTTGACCTCACTGACGAAGTGGGGTCAGGGTTGACTTGACTGCACGGCGAGAAACAACCGCCCCCCCCCCACTTCCATCCCATTCCCCGGTTTCGGTAACTCCTTTTTGGTGGCGCCGGACTGCTGCGCAAATTTGGTCACTCACTTCAGTCGAAGATAATTAAAGAAATACTCATCCCGGGGTTAAGATGGTGCCGGGCAGGGAATTGGTGTGAAAGTTACAAGCGCCACTCAGTCTCCCTCTTCCGGTGCTTTGGTTGAATCTTATCTTTCCGGAAAATAATTACTTTGAGTCAAAATTGAGCGTGGCGACGGCGGCGAATCAAAGGGGTCCAGTTGTTCCGAAAATTGAGATGCTGCATTCTACCCAGGCTTGATGACCGATTCAAACAGTATGCTACCGGACGGATTTCTTTTCTGAATATCCGAGATGGTCATTATCCTCGTTCTAATTTGATTGAAACAGATATGATCAGGGGTAAAAGCTTCAATGCCAAGTGATCGTCAAACAGTACTTCATCAGTGAAATCCAATCAGGCAGTAGTTTGGGATCGTATGTTTGAATGATAGTTTACTGTGTCGGATAATCACTCAAAGTCTTTGTTACTTTTTGTTCGTTCAACTGCTCATTGGTTTAGCCCAGACTATCTAAAAAAATTATTTGAATGTCCTTACTTTATTCAGGGTCATGTCGATTTTTTGAGAGAATTTTCTACCACCAAAAAGCTAAATAAACGGTTGCGCTTTCCGGACACCGTTATAACCGTCTGACTAGGCCGCAGGATGATCAATTTTATCTATTACTCCTCAATTCATGTTTCTTCCAATATATCGATTGCTGTCCCAGTCGAGGCGGGGTTGGTGCTTGTATATCGGAACCAGCACCAAAACCGATGTGCTTTTCTGCCTTAGGATTGTCAGAATTCCCAAACGGGTTGGACCACTTTTCTCTCTTGATCGAGGGAGAAAAATTCGTTGTGAGTTTTTCAAACATCCAGGTTTCAATGAGTTGGATTTGTGTTTGATGATAGTTACCCGCAATATGACCGAACCAGTGGCACTGCGGTCCTAGCACGAGCGAAGGAAGAGAGATGTTTTGTATGGTAATGATGATTATAAACTTTTAGGCAGAATGTCTGTCTCCGGCGAATGACTGGTTGATCAAATACCTCACGAGAGACATCTACACAGAATGCTTCAACGCCAATCACCCTTGTATTTAATTTCTTTGAAATGTTTGTCAATCCTATAGGTATTGTACACACACGTGAATATCTAAATCACAGAGAAATCAAATTCGATCAATCAATCAAGGCAACACGTCATCGTGGTTAGTACACCAGTTGCCTGCGCGCACAAGATGCCTGTGCACGTTAGGAAGATAGAAAAATGGTTCGATGATGCATAGATTTCCATATATACAGGTTCGTTTATTTGCAAATTTCCAAAAGTGCAATAAAAGTGGGTAACTTCACTCGTTGTAGTTACTTTCGATGAGTAGGCAAACGTGATCCAAAAGAATATGGCCAACACGTAGCTTCAAACTAATGCAAATCCAAAACTCTTTTTAATGGTTTCAAATTACCCAATATTGGTTCATGGGAACTCATTCAAATAAAGCGCAATTACTGTTGGAATAAATACAGACAGAAAATTTCTAACAGTGGTTTGCAAAAATTGACGAGAGATATTTCTCAACAGCCACAACGAATATTTGACAGTTTGGAGTAGGTTTCAGACAACAGTTGGCGTAATCTGGTTTTGATCTCAACTTGCGGGGATTTGGGGATTGACAGCAGGAGTGTGAGTGAATCAACTTATCGTTTTGGATGGTCGATCTTTCGATTAACCCATTTCGTTTTTCATAAGCACTGGGCACTTTTGACGATCTTGTGAGTGGATTGCACTCCTCACGAGATCGTTAACCCTCCCCCCGATTAAAATGCATTTAAATGTGATGTAAGTCGTCGTGATAACCGACAAAGAGCACTAGACAGCTGTTTTGTCCTGTGGGTGACCGGTCCGCAGTGCAAACGTTTTGAGACCGTGTGTGGACTCGAACCATGAACAGTCGGGTTGGGTCGGTGAATGTTGGGATTATCTCATTGGGCTTTTTTACACGCTCAGGCCCTTCAAATGACCCTGGATGTGAGTTTCACTCCTTGGTCGGTTTCCATCCCATTTGAATGTATTGAGCGGGAAGTAACGATAACCCCGGGAGTGAAACCCAAACGCAAGTTCATCAACTGTAACTGATGCTTGTGAAAATCGCAATGGACTAAGCAAGTGGTTAAACTAACTGGGTTCTTTGCGCAAGTTGATGAACATAGACCGGGTAGCTGAGGGGTACAGTTTGAAGTCCGGATCTGCATGTTTGCAGTCCGAGACTAGATTGAGGCACATATTGTACGCACTGCTGACGAGTCCCAAACAGGACGAAACAGCTGTCCAGTGTTCTTTGTCAGTTATAACAAACATTTCCAATGGAATGATCGCCTTTTCTTTGAACGCACCAAGTTCAAAATATGAAATTCTTCCTGACAGATTCGAAGGCTTTACTATTTGCATACCGGTAAGAGAAATTCATTGATCGTTACGATTGTCTAGCATACGTGTTTCCCCAAGTATAACCTTGAAATTCAACGTACGAAGCATAAGTGTGCTGCGTTATATGTTTGAACACATAATTTGACATTAAAGCGATCATTTCTACCGGCGTTATAATTTTACAGGCATTGTCGGAACTAGGAGGGTTATTCATTACGAACAACGCCAACGGTATCGGTAAACTGACACGAATGTAAAATAATGTCCAATATTCAACAGGTCTTCAGAATTCCCACAAGCACACAGGATAACTGGTGCAACGGCCGGACAATAGATGTGCATTCCTCATAGTTACCATTCTGAACACAGTAATTCGTTCTAGAAAGTTTTGATGATTTTTGATTGAAGCCATCAATCATGTGTTTTGTGCATTTCGGCTATACTACTCATAACACTTAGAGTGGGTATGAAGCAAGTAGGTCAAATGATGCAATCTATGGACAAATTATGATTCGAAAATCGATATCAGTTCATTCGTTTGAGGATGTGAACGCGTGCTGCAAAAGCTACATGATCAGCGTACACTTTAATTTAATAGAACAATCAAGATTTCCAAAAGTCTTTTAGGAAAGTAGCAGTAACAGGAAAACAGTTTTCAAAGATATTCGTGTATTTCTGTTAAAATACTTTGCACCAATCAGTACTTGTTGATTTATTCCCGAGACGGAGGTAAACAAGACAGCAAACATTCTACTGCAAATCGAGTGACTTCGTTTGTAATCCTCAAACCAGTGAACACGGTTCTACTTGCTATCTGGTTCGTCAGTTGAGATCCACAGAGATCGGGTTGTTGTTGTTGTTGTTATTACTGTTCGCAATCGGTGTACAGTTTCCGGTGTTGTTGTTGGTGACTATGACAAAACGGTGTGGCAGATTAAAAAATATCCGTTTATACATTCCGCCCTGATTACATTATATATAAATAACCAACATCCGGTCCTGAATAGGGGAGAAGGAAACACAGTTTTGCAAAATATGTAGCCCGGACCATTTTGCTACATCTTTACACTTGGTGCATACTCCAGTTTATATGATCATTATTATGTATGGTCGAAAATACCAGTAAACTTGAGGTAATAGTAAATTTATTTTTTTGTCTCCAAATGTCTCAGTATGGTCGGGAGTGGTTGTCTCGGGCTCCGAAATGGCTATTCGTCCCGAACTCCACTAGAAATACTCTTAAATAGCTTCTGTTGAGGGAGTTCTACCCGCTGCCTTCTCGTGGCGAAGGTGTTAATACTAAAGTGGGAGAGCGAAGGCAAATGCACGACGCTTTCCACTGGGTTGACTTACCTCTGGTAGTCAGTCTAGGGGAGTTGGCTAAGCCCGGTTTTCAAACCATCTCTACCTGGCGTAAGAAGCTCATAGTGGCATCAATCTTTGGCGCAACCGAACCGGTCTCCAAAGCTAACCTTTGAAGTTGACCACCGTGATGCTCACTGGCATATGCGTGGCTCAAGGGAAATCTGGGTACCCTGGGTAGTCAACTACCTCCGAAAGGTGCATGAACTGTACCTCCCCAGTCACCGGCTCCCAGAGGATCGTGGACTCCCTACTTTACCCCACTACTCTGTGAGTCAGGTTCTCTAACCAAAGACTCCAGGTAGGGTCCCCCAAGAAAACCCGCTACTTCGGCCTGGGCAACCGTGAAGTACAAAGCCCACAAGCTAACCACAACCCTATGAACATACACATTCAAGCTAACCTTGAATGGTTAGTTACTTGCTGTTTTTCAGAATCCTGGTAATCGTGTTTTGTGGAGGTTTCTGAATGCGTCATGCAGCATGACACAGTGCCTCATTTCGACCAGGTGTTGTATGATCGATGAACAGAGTTTCTTGGGGGACGTTAGAGATGTCGTACTTCCTAATTTCCCACTCATTGTTTTCTAAAGCCAGATCAGGATGGGCTCGGTTATCCGTAACGCAGTTGTCTCTCCTTTCTGTCGATTTAGATGACCACGCTTCCAGACTTGATCTGACAGATACAATTAAATTTGGCTTGCGGAGACACGTGCAAAGAGAACAAATTCCTCATATGTACTGTATTACTCGGGATTAGTGTTGATGCTAAAATACCTGAATAATTGAACAATTATATATGGAACTTTTTGGATTCTGAAAGCAAAACTTGCGGGCCCTGTTCTAACTTGAATCGGAATAACACACAACATTATCACAATTCAAACGGCAGTATTCAACTCTTCTAGGCTCTATGTTTGTAATCACAAAAATGCGATGATCTCTGCTATCAAAGAATCACCTCGTGAGGAATAAACGCAGTGGCTTTTTTCATTCCAAGAGCGCTCTGCCAACCAACCGACTTATTTTCCATCCAAGCCATAACATCAAACCAAACTGAAGTGACAACACTTTCATAATATGGGAACATTTATTTGCAAAACTAATTCAGACGAAATATTCCAATTGTAAGCAAGAGAGAAAGTTCAGCCTGTGTTGTTTGTACTTTTGTATTTGCCTCACTTGTTTATACTTATATGCTTAAAAATGCACAATGTTCGTCAAACGGAATAACATATATACAGCTTCATATAATCTGCAAGGTAAGGAACGTCCCCGAAGTTTGTTTCATGCACAAAACCTTCACTTGCAACTTGTTCCTTTTTGGTTAGAAGTGAGGTCAGGTATGGTTCAGGCGAAATTTTTATAGATGTTAATGGCAGAGGTTAGACGCCTAAATGAGAAGCGTGTGGATGGATGGGAACGTCAAGATGATGGATCGGGATGCAGTGGATAAAGAGGCTCATCTAGAATCTTATTTGCTAAATTTAACTAAACAGTTTATGAGACTATCCATGAATTCTGTGAATACTGAATCGATAGGGATTAATGATGCACGACTGAAGATCATCAAACCGTGACGAATTGTTTTGAAGTCTTGTTTTAGAAAGTTGGGAAACACTACAGGTGAGTAATAGAGCAGAAGGGGTAAAACGCATTAGTGAACGAAAGACGACAGGGTAAGAATTGCCTGAGTTTGTGTAGCTGAAAAAACAGGCGTCTTACTTTTCCAATACAGTTGTAAATATGTCTAGACCAAGGAAGATTGCTGTCGACGGTGACACCCATGTACTTGACTGAGGTCACTCTGGACACAGGTTTGGCGTCTTTGTTCTGTAATCTTTGAAACACTAGTTGAACCACCTCTGGATTTACCATTTCTATCAGGTCAATTTGTCTGCTGATCTTAGCGGTAAAAGGTGTGCACAAAATACAAAACTTCCAGTTTTTTAGTGGCTTCAGACATGACGAAAACGCTCCGTGTTACAGCCGAATAAAACAGACTTTTTGAACTGGGTGTGTTTTCCCCCGAGGACAACAAAAAATGGTTGCCAAAAAGATGGCAGTTCAGGGGAAACTCAGTTTGCAACAACCGGATCGCTGATCAATTTTCCGCATGAAGAGAACCAAGATGCGATTAGTGACAAAGAAAGCTTCGGCAAAACCGGTTAACGCTACACGTTTTTGCGGTAGATAAGCCACATTTAGTGAACTACAAGAGAAGTTAAACATAGCCATGATAATGGACGATATAAGAAATAATCTGAGAACAAAACGAACAAAAGCAAGACTCCTTCTCACAAGGTCTTCTTAACCAAAGTGGTCAACAGAGCAAATACAAGCAGATCTTGGAAATTATTGAAACCCTAGAGAATTCTGATCGGGAGATCAGATTCTCACAGGGGGATCATTTCACATTTGCAGCAAGCGAACTTCAGATTTGTATAAGCGTCTGAGTGCACTCACTTATATCACAAACAGATACAAAACGTCCAGGTTGGAAAAAAACGATGAAAAAATAGAAAGGACTCTTATCAATAGCCAAAAATACCGTTGCAGAGCGGAACACAGAACTAGACAAACAAGAGCAAAATTTGGATTGGAAGTAAATTTCGCGGAATGATCAAGCATTGGTTAAATCATTTGCCGGCGATTGTGGTAGGTCGAAAACAGTATGACCAAAACAAGCAGCATCAGAGTGATCTGCATCATCATGCAGACTGTTGCGTATCCGCCCTACCATCCCAGTTATCACCGCCACGCCTAATTTTCAACCGGTAATCAATATCATCCGCATGAGTATTGGTTAACATCTTCAGCCTATTCATTGTCAGCTTCCTTGTCACCACTGACAGGATCATCATCCCCAATGTTACGATCGTGTTCAGTGTCACAACAATCATCATCTTGATCATCAACATTGGTAATCACAACAGCGCTGTTGCACAGGCCATTGTTATTGTCGTCTCAAATACCATCATAAACAATATCAGCATCCCATTCGTCCTCCTCACGGACGGAATCATCCCCCCACCCTAATGAAACGAAACCAAAATCGACTGACATTGCATGAGAACAGTTGATAAAACCGAAAGAAAGGATACATCTTTTTGTACGTTTAAATTTTGTTATGAATATCGGTTTCTTTCGTGAATTGTATTCGGAAGCATCCATGTTCATTCGAAGTCTCATTTATTTTATTTTCTATTTATTTGCGTTCCAAATGCTGATTATCGTAGAACTGTGAGCCAGTGCAGATCTGGGCAATTTCAGTGAGACGCACGCCGGTTCAAATTGATCGTTGGCATGATTTATGTCGTGCCATGGTTTGCACGGGACTGTAGTGAAAATAATTGGTTTTACTACAGTTCCAAGATATTTGCCGAAATTCGCCGTTTATTTGAGTAAAATATATTTTTATTTTATCATCAGTTGGTTTATGAATTTTGAGATGCAGACATTCGTTCACCGACTGATAAAAAACAGCCAACTTCATTGGTCATGTTGTGTTCTCGAAGCATTTTTTCGTAGTTACGGTAAAAGCAAAAAAAACAAGGAAAAAGTTTGTTTGCATTCCATTGTTGCGATATTGTTGCAGACTTTTCGACTAATCAGTATTGATGATTGGTGCTAATCTATCCGGACTTTGACTGATCACTCAATTGCCTCTTTTGTACGCGTGTGTATGAGTGTATGTGAAAAACGTCGCTTGAATTGTTACTCAAGTTTTATCCCTATGGTACACAAACATGCATGTGGACATCCCCCTGTCTAGACTCCCAAACAAACAAATCAATTGATTAGACCGGCCAGCTGCCTATGTCACGTGATCTTGTTTTGTCTTTGAGTAATGAATGATTCACACACCGTCTGTGGCGTTTTTTGTGCTGTTCGCCGAATAGGAGACCAAAGGGATTAATTTTTCAAGTGGGCGGTGGCGGCCCGGTGGTAACGTCATCAAATGATCACTCTGGGGGATGTGTGTTCGAATCCCACCACCACCGCCTGACTTTACCCATTGCGTTGAATGAAGCCTTTTGATTGGCCACTTCCTACCTTCCTGAAAATTGTACCACTGCATGTTCAATAAAAAAAGAGAAAAAGAAAAAAAAGCAAATCCAGTGCGTACATACTGAGTTTGCTTTTTGATCGAAAAAAGATGATGCATATTTCAATCGGAACACGCACGTGTGGTCAGTTCGTACATGTTGCTGCCAGATGGCCTAGTATCATTTCAGTTTATCTCCTCGCCACTTGCGGCACAATACAGTAATCCCGGTGTCATTTGAAGCTGTCCGCTTACTTTTTGAGCCTCATTGCAATGCTCAAATGATCACCATGCAGCACACATTTGTCAACCTGTTTAAGCGCGAGAGAGGCGGTTAGGGGTCCTCCCTAGGTTACACATACCCCATTTCACATAACTAATTTCAGCAAACAACCCAGCACGTACGCGTACAGATCTGTAAGTACTTGTTCGTCTCACCGTGAAAAAACAAAATAATTTTACGTTGGCACCAGTGTCCGATGCTTGATTGATAGGTACGCCTCATTGTTATCCAGATCCGCTTTCGTGGATTCAGCTACTGAACCTCAACCCTTCAAACACAATCAATCCAATCCATACGATCAATTTTTGAGCACACTTCTAGAACGTGAAGTGATGTCCCCACCGAAGGAAAGGCGAAATCCTGGGCCACTCGTGGTTTAGGCAGAAAAAGTAGGGAAAGACCAGTGTGGTGATCTAGTGATCCAGGCTACGCGAAGACGCCTACCCTGGAGCGGCGCATAACAGTTTCTGGACATTTGCGATCAATCCAATTTGAAAGATAACGTCAATGACATGCATACGGTTTCTGATTACACGCTATAGGCAGGTTTTGCCAGCCAATCCGAGACAGTGTAGACAAAAGCAGAATAATGCAAGTAGTATTGCAATACGATTGGTGGAAGCCCAGATAACCAATGATCTTCTTTTGTACATATTATTTAATCGCATTCATTTCTTTCAGTAAACGAACTAAGAGTTGCCAGTCTTGTGGCCTTTTCCTCGCGTATCGTTCATGTGGGATATTGCGAGCCCGTGCAGTTGCGGTCCAGTGCTTCTGTAATCCATTCCGTGATAGCTGATCCTTGATTCGTGTCTTGTGATTCCTATTGAGTAGTTCGTGTTCCGAATTCCGTGCATATTACTACTACTACTACTACTACAGTCATTACAGGTGACGATAAAGGTTCATCTGAGGGGGACCAAATAGTGTGCTTGTTTGCTGACTTTCAGAANAAACGTTATTTCACTTGATCAAAGCAGGTGAGGTTCCGGTTGAAAATATCGCCGAGGTATTAGATAGACGGTTGTTGAATCAGCTGTTCATTGAAAATAGAAAACTCGGGCTGGCATCTGACAATTTATCATACTTTTGACCTTTCAAAAAGGTAAACGATCACGTTAATATACATTTTTGGAGGTTCAAGCGGTGCTTGCTTTATTGAAATCACTTTACATTTTCTAACATGTTATCTTGTAGAGTGATTTGATAGGATAGGTTCGAGTAAGACAGTCCAACCATTATATCGCCTGCATACTTACCAAAAGAAGAAGAATTGCTCATAGGCATAAAGAAAATGTAAGCAGAAAATAGAAAAGGGTAAAAGCGTACCTTAAAATATGACTCGTAAAAACGAACGAGCTTCGTAGAGTGTGAACGGCCGACAGATAAGAGTTCAGTCGTAGGAGGTTGGATGCCGACTGACGAGAGCGTATTTGGCAAGCGTGTTGAAGGCACAGCTATAATCTAGAAAACATAGACGGACACCCATGTTTTTCGCGTGTAGTGCTTCTCAAGTTTTATCACTACGGAATCCAAATATGCATGTGGACAGTGCCCCTCCACCTCTGTCTAGACGAACAAACAAACGAGGAAATTGATTAGGCAGGCGAGATGCCAACAGCACGTGATACTATTTATTTTTTGAGTAATAAATGAATCACACACTCTCCGTAGAGTTTTTTGTGTAAAGTTATTTTTTGTGCTCTACTCAGAACGGAAGACCAAAGAAATTGATTTTTACGCAAAGCAAGTGCTTACATTTTGAGTTTACGTTTCATTTTAACCGGAACACGTGTGCTAAGTCCGGACAACTTTCACCATGCAAGTATTCCAGATTCGCCTGCATGGAGTCAGCAACTGAGCCCCCCATCGTTCAAATATCGAACGATCCAACAGAGCAGGTTTTGAGCACATTTCCGGAAAGGAAAGTAGTATCTCCACCAAACCAACGGCAAAACGGTGGACCACTCAAAGTGTATGCAACAAAAATATGGAGTGATTTGTACGGTGAGGATAAATGTTCAGTTTAGGACGACCAAAAAGTGTAATTTCCGGTGACGTGATATGTTCAGAAATACCCTTCGTTGAGGAACTACAGATTACGATGATTGCAAAGTGGTCGGATTCGCATTGATCATGCAGAAATAGTGCTGTGATTTGCCTCAAGTGTGATAAGGTGAATTAAGCATGTTGAGAATTGGACATGTTAGTGTGCGTGTGTCTTACGTAAACTGTGGAGCGATGTTAGTATGCTTCTATTGGTCTTATTATTTCGGAATGGATACAACTGTTTTGCATTAGTTTTGTAACAGTTTTTTATGAAACCCCGCTGAAATTGCAACCATATTGTCTTCTTCTTCAAATTTCTTTGTGTCTTGACTAAGGTATTCCGATTTTTCACGATATACATATGCTTGTTTCTCCCGAACTCTCCAAATTCTCAAAATCGTCTCCTTTTGATGAAAGTCCGAGCTCACTGGTTGAGTCCAAAACTGATAACATCACGAGATTGCACGGTCTTGAATTTTTCATTGTTCAAACCAAATGAAGCCTCTGGTTCTGTCAATTACCCAATTAAATGTTGGAGTTGTATTTCTTGATTCACTTGAACGACCACTAATTGGAGGACAACAACAATTCAGACCATATGGGTGACAATCTCGTATGGAGCACAAATTATAGATCACAAAACGCAAACAAATTCTACAAAATACTCCTCAAACATGTGAATTTTTTATCTTAAAAAATTTTTACCACTCTTATTCCCTCCAGTCAAGAAAGCAGAATTAACGCAGGTTCAACAACTTCAAAAACAGAAGACAGCTAATAGGATCGATCACATTTGATAGTTACACAAAACTATGTATTTTCAATGGGAAATCGATCAAAAACAACTCGTTAACATGCGTCTCAGGTGGTTACTACCATCACTTATTTGACATTGTCAAAACGGATGGAAACAAAATTGCGGTTACAGTATGCAAATTAATATGTAATGGAGAAATATGTACATGTGATTTTATGTGCTCATACAAATGATAACTAGAGATTATTTATGAATGTACCTGTTGCACCTCCTATTATTTGCTGTGCTGTTACCATCTTTGAGGATATGGTAAATGATAAGCAGCCAGAAAACCCAAAGACGACGTCGCTGAAAATGTTCTAATCCAATAAAATGATTTCCAACAATCCCAGTCTGCGCTGGCGATACAGTTGACAAAATTCTGTCAAAGTTTTACGTGCAGGATGTACACTACCAGTCGGCATATGCAGCCCACAACTTCTAGTGATGCATTTATCTGCATGTTGTGATAGCACACCTGAAGGCGCTCCAAACTATCAAGGAAAGTTTGATCTTCACTGCTCTCCTATGTTTTTATTTCGTTTTTATCCATGATTCAGCTCAAAATAGACAATGTTTCTTTATTTCTCTCCGGGGAATCATTGTGAGTGCTCACTGCATAGTTCTGAAGGAAACAATCATCTCCAATTCGGTTCTGTAGCATCTGCATGACTAGATAAATTTCATATCGGAAGAGTTTTCCTAACATCTAGATCGTTCACGTATTGCTTTAATAATTTTCATATCGAATAGCTTTCCAAGCGGTAGTTTAATCCGTTCCATCCTCTATGTTATACTTGCTACATTTCGCTTAAGCAAATGCATCTATTTTGATTTAGTAATTCTGTTAAAACGTTTTGATGCATAACGCGAGCAACACTTTTTTCACGGACTATTTCGAATTCCACGCGATCACTTCAAGTGCACTGCTAATGGCATAACTATGTGATTACTACCTCCAATGCACCACACAGTGCAACCGCAATGATTTGGTTTCGTTCACGTTTCACTGGTTGACTGTTATTTGTTTCTTCCTCACCGTTCTGTGAATTCCTGTGGTCTGGTTTGCTTCCTGTCGTCTCGTGTTTTAGAGATCACGAAAGAGTGCCTTCCTAATGCATACATATGACATCATTTTGTCATAGAAAAACTGCACAGAAGGGTCTGTTGCTATATGTTAGCTGAGTCTTTGAAACAAAAGCTCGAAGAAACAAACTTTAAACTGTTTTGACATTGATTTTAAGGGGAAGGAAAATTTGCTGATGTTCGGCATTAAGGTTTCTTTCTCACTAAAGTATTTGAGCACAAACCTGTTGTTTTCGATCAGGAACTGGTTAAAAGAATCATTGAGGAAAGTGTGCTGAAAGAACTAGTATTTTGTACCATTTTTGGGATTAAACATTTCTCTCTGAGAGTTGACAGATGGGATTCAATTTTATTACGTCATCGTTCATCTGTTTGCTTCGTTGAACGGTTCATCATGTGATAAGTGTGTTGTTGTGCACCAAATAACTCTTACGTTTTCATCTTTTTGTTTGTTCGGTTGACTCCTATGAGAGCAGATAAACAGATTTCTCAAACCCCGCTCCAAAATGCCCCTTATTTAATCCGGAATAATGTTCGACCAAAGGTTTGATCAACTTTTGCTTCAGGATCACTGGAGTTGGTCTTTGTTGGCGAATCCGAAAACTGTATAAGCACCAGACGAAAAGTGGATATGGTTCTGAAATCACTTCAAACGACAAAAGATGATTTTCCTGTTTGAAGCCGAATGCTATCGCAGTGCACTCGAGCATGTTGTTCGTAAACGAATGTTCTGCAGACTGCCCGGAAATCACAACACTGCATGCTCTTGAATCTTGTGAATGTTGTTATCCTCAAGAACTAATAGCAACGTCATCAACGCAATTACACTGACTGAAGTAATCAGTGAAATTAGTGAGGAGAAATCGGTGTAGCCCTATCAACAGATATCAATTGATACTGT
>UZAN01039867.1:64583-89623 GCA_900618425.1 Echinostoma caproni
ACGATTGATAGTTGCTCATTAGGAACGCCTTCATTTTTACTGTTTTGGTGCGAACCGAAGTGAATGAATGATTTGGGAAGGGTTTACAGTTCATGGGTAAGACGGAGCAACCAATAAACTCTCCCGTATATGAAATGATACAAATGGGATTTGATCAATATTGTACTCTGTGTGGGAGGTCCAGCGGAGCGTATATTCTGAGGTGAGCCCCCGAAAAACGAATGGAATTCAAGTGGAGCAGAGAACTGAAAGCTGGCACAATCAGATTCTGAGGACACTCCGTGCGTGAAAGAGAAAAAAATGTATTTGGACGAATTGAGCGAATGTAAAGATATGAATCTGAGCAGAATTGAAGCTAGATAGTGAAGAGTTACAAGGAAACTTCGTAGTACATATGGAATAAATAATCGGTAAAATAATTGTGTCTTGCTAGAAGGTCCGGTTAGTCATTAAGTGCTTTGATAATGTGACAGAAGTTTCGGTGCATTTCCCAAGCAATGGAAGAAGTGTGTCAGCAACATAAATAGATTCTGGGAAAACCGAACACCGNAACACCGCCAGCTTTTTGAGAAAAACTGATTGTTTATTTAACGAAATACTGAAGAATAATAGAGAGTGGAAAATCTAATCGATGTCTAGAGTGAATCTTTTTGTCAGTAAACTACAGAGGGAAATGTGAGGAATTACTGAAGGAGGGTTTGTGCTTAGACAAACTTCAGATGAAGTTAGATCAATGGAACGAAATTGTCTAAAGTGGATGAAGATACCGCCGTTACAGTTGATCGAGATTTGGGCATCGAAGAAGACGAAAGCAATCCGTATTATGAAGACGTCATCACTCCAATTAAGCCAAAAGCGTGTGATATATGTAGGTACGTGTTCTGGACAGAAGCATTGGTGTTCTAGACTAAATTCTCTTTATGAAAGTTATAGGGTTGAATAAGAACAACTGGCAGATTGCGAAATTAAATTGTTCATCAACCCAACTCTATACGGTAGCTTCTTTCAAGGTCGCATTCGAATGGCTGATCTATCTTGGTATTCTCAGCTATTGCGCCAACCAAGACTGATGATTGCGCATGAACCCCGTTTCAGTAGGGGTGACACCGTTCAAGTATGGGTTCGAGTGTTTCGGTAAACAAACAGGCTACTTGAAAGCAGAGCTTCAATATGAAATCACGCGGAATTAAAATGTTAGCATTGTTTTTACGTACAATTTTTTGGTGTAATGCACAGGCTTGGGTTTTTGATACGCAGACCATTAGGGGAAATGGAACCTCCGATTTCGAAAGGAAACAAGTCAGAACGTTTGATGAGAATCTCTTCTACTGATCCATTGCCTAAACTTGAAAGTTAAGGGGATTCAGTCAAACGAAACAAGGATAAAACGTTGGGGCTAGCCTGAGTAGAGTACCCGTACCAGAGTAACAAGTCTGTTACCTTTCAGATGAGTGATGATTTTTCGAAAGTGTTAATCCCGGGCTGAGAGCAAAATAGAAAACTGCGCAAAGCCTTGTGTCTATAGTACTGCCAACTCTAGCAAATGTTGGCTGAAGGGGAACGATTAAACAATTACTGTTATGCGAGAGATCAATACAGCCTCTAACTTGCCTCTCAAAACAATAAATTGATGTACTCAGTCCAACCGCCTACTCCTTTTCTTTCCTTGAGTGTTTTCGATCTTGAAGAAAACAACTGCAGCTAACAATACAGGGTCAACAATCCGGTTTTGGCACGAATCTTGATGCACATGGTCTGATATTTTTAAGCATGTGAATCCACCAATATAGAAATAGAATTCGTCAGTTTGAGAAATGTTTATCGTATCTTGGTTGCAACGGGAACGGTCTCTTTTATAAGCAACTATGCGACGGAGAAATATCGTCCCGCAGGGGAGTCTTTTCGCTCCCTCTCTCTGATTGAAAACGATTTCGTTTCCCAAGTTTCCAAACCCTTTGCAACGATCAGCAGGAGACAGATTTGTGTTGCGGGACCGGCCAAATGGTGCACCTTAAAAAGCGAGTATATAACAGGAAATTGTCTGAGCACCTTGAAGACTGATTAGTTCCGCATTTCCCTGATACTTGGCCACGGCTCGCATTAGAGTTAACTAAAAGCCAAATTCTCTGAAACGGTGCTATTTCGGAAATTTTGTATTTAGTCAGCGTTTGGACATACCATCACGATCGTTCCACTGGGCTTTATTATCACGGCTGAGGAGAATTCTGTGATGTGCTGTTCATTGAAAGTAAAATTCACTTGTGCTAATCTGTAGCGCTCATGGACACACATTTTCTCAAAGTTTGGGATCCGATTAGCCTGATCCACCGAAGCTGAGATTTGCACCATAGTATTTATACCATCTTCAAAATATGAGCGTTTGGGTTCGGTGAGACCTTGCGTTCGTCTGCACCAGTGAACCGTTTAAAACCAAGTCTACAAACGGCTTGATAGGTGGCCAAATGTTTTCTACTTCTTAGACAAAATCCTTCATTTTTATTCAGTACATATTTAGCTGATTGAGTGACTGTCAAATTTCAGTTGCTCGATCTCATAAACATTTGCAATTCAATAAATTTCATTCCCTCGTGGGCCAGAGTTGCTCACATTCAGGATTGGATGATTCGTTCCCACATGCCATGACCGTCAATAATGTACCCAATAAGGTAGTTTGCGACATCATTGCCTTCAGAGTTGCGCCACAGTTGCACGAACTAGCGAGTTCAGATAAATTCGTGTCATGTTCCTCAAATGTCACTGCTTGAACGTTGTGCAACCTGTGTGCAAGGCAATTTCCCTTACGATTGTGTCAGAGTACCAGTGTTTAATTGCCAATAAAATGTAGTAAATTAGTGCAGCGTTTGTTGGAAATCGGAAAGGCTGACTACTCCGGGCAGTAATTGGTTCTTTCATACCGTTTTTCCCTAGCATATAACAGTTGATTTTGATGTTCTGGCAACCGTGAGTCCAGATGGTCACGGCAATGATCTGTGCTGTGTGCAAACGTTTAGGATAACAGATCTTCAAACCCCACACCGATATGGATTCTTCCAGGTTTATTCCACGTTGAGCGGAGGAAACGGAATTGCCTAATTGATATTTGTTCACGTGATCGACTCTTCACTTCACTGATGCGTGAAATCACAAGTGAATGATTGGACAGCTCCTTCTACTATCGCTCACACAACAGATCTCGGACCGATCTAACAAACGCCTTCACCGGTTGTTGGTATTCTGACAAGATAATCATATCACGTTCACGTCATGGTTTTCGACCGCGATCATGAGGGGGGGAGAACAGGATACAGACAAGTTATGGGTACAAATTTGGACGTGCTCTTCACATAGAATGAATGATGGAGAGAAAAAGTGCCGTAAATTTATAAACCCAGTTTATAATCCATACCACCGGAAAGTTACGTACCAAAACAGGTCAACCTATTTTTACATTCCATCTGTATTAGTTATAGCGATTTATTAGGACTCTGTCCGGACCTAAATGCAATGTATTGCGTTCTCAATGCGCGTGGGGTAACGTTTGGTGTGTCCGCTAACTGGATTGGTTTCTTTTTATTTATGCTCGAAAAATGTCTCTTGCAGTAATTAGATTTCGGTATTCGATCTTTGCTGGATACTTAATGCTCTTACGCCCTGTTATCCGTGATTGATAGCTATTTCTATCTAACAATATATCTATATACATACATACTCCTCACAATAACCTCATTTGCAAAACCGGGTGAATATCTTTGGACAGCTCTCCAGGAATCGATCCATTGACAATTCAATTCAATGATTCGGTGTTTTGTAGAGGTGGAATAGATGCTACACTAACCGTATGGAACGCAACTTGAGCATTTTATGGGTGTGTTCAATATGACTAATATATTAGTGACCCGACAAAGGCAGACTACCATCCGTTTCGTGGATTCGCCGCTCGTCACGCATGTATATACTTGTGCCAGGTACACATATGTGTGCGAAATGGCTGTCCAAACAAATTTACCCGGCGTTGCAAGTTTGGTTACGTTACCACCGGGGCATCAGCGCTCGAGTTTGTAGGCACGTATTTTTTAAACTAATCAAAGATCAATTTCTATGACTCAAGATCGCTTTGAATATTTCATGCGCCTCACAATAATTATTTGTTGATTTGTGTCTGAGGATGTACAGACTGCCTATATGAGTGATTGAGAGCCGTTGAGGTATATGGCTCGAATCTGGGTAATGTAAAACAACTCTCTTCCGATTGTTATTCAAAGAAAGCACATACATCTTCACCAAAGAGTGGAAGATAGATTAAAAACATCTGTTTTATTTTGTATTTTGTGTTAAGAGGTTTAATTGTTGTGTGCTCTTGCCATCTGGACGTCAATACTGAGGTTCTTAAAGCAGTTACCTTCGTAACCTGGACTGCCTCTGCGAGCAACCGATTTGCATTGATCAAGACAGGAAATTCTGTCGGTGACGTCCTTTGACTTTTTTCCTTTTCGATCAACTACTCATTTTATAAGGTGTTAGCACCAAAGTGGATAGAAATGACTCTATGAAATCCAACGTCACTGCCACGATCTGCTTTAGCGATAGTAGTGGTAGCAGTANTTAGTAGTACTGTTAGTGGTCACTTCAAACCTGACGACGCCATACTGGGTTAGGCTGTCAATTCTTCAATCACCCTTCATCATTACCACCCATATTCAGCGCCTTGATTCAGGAGATTCGCTTTCACAGCTTATTAACAATAATTTCTGCATAGATTGAACTCATTTGGGGACCAAACCTCACCATTTCCATCGATCGATTTTACTGACAAATTTTAATTGGTAAGCTGTTTAGTTTGGTATTCTTGTTTAATTGTATTTTGACAGCTGAAGCACCCGAAATTTGTTTGCTGAGAATGACTTTACCCACAAAATTATAGGGTTGTGTTGATGAGATGGATAAAATGCAAGGATGTTCAACTAAGCATTCTAGCTTTAGCCAAGACGATCGGGAAAAGAAATTTGACCACTGACATTTTCACCCAACTGCGTTTGGTTCAGTCATTCCATGGCCGATCAGGCCTGTTCACTTTCACCGTAAGGTAGCTAAACCAATCAGATGACAACGGGGAAGTGAGCGAAACAAACTCGTACTCATGATACTGTGCCTGTTGCTAACTCGAAACGTGTGATCAGGTTTTCACTGTTGCCTATGCAATCTGTGAACGTCGTCAAAGTGAGGTACTGAAAACCAAATGTTTTGCTAGATTGTTTATTCTCAGTGAAGTTCTACAATTGAAAAACTTAAAGAGATGGCATGCTGCTTTATTCACCAGTTTTTTCGATCAGTCAGTTAGCGCGTAGGAATATTATTATTCAATAACTGAGATAAACAGCGTCTTGTTCTCAACCAAACATTTTGGACACAATTGACGTGGGGAAATGAATGTTTCATTGTAGTTGTATTCGTGAGGGTTCTGCAAGCTGAATTGGCTAGACTTAAGTTACAAATGTAAAAATTGATCATAACATTGAACAAAAAATATAAATGTACAGAATATACAACATGAAGGATGTCTCCGGATGTTGCTTCGGCTGAAAAGATTTAGACATAATTCACTAACCACTTGTTCCTTATTAGTTAGGAGTCGGGTCAGTTACGATACAGGGGAATTCTTGGACTCGTGTTCACGAGAGCGTGGATACCGACGGAAGGAGTCTGTGAACCAGAGGATAAATAAATGATACGATGGATGAAGAGGGTTGGTCTAGAACCGTATACGGGTTGCTGTGATCAGTGATACGTTCTGTGATTACTGAATCAAACAAGATCAATGATACAGGACTAACCATCAGCAAACAATGACGAATGGTTGGGAAGTTTTGTTTCAAATGGCCGGAAACCAGTGTACGGGAACAATGGAGTAGAATAGGGAAAACGCACTGATGAACAATAGAAAACTAATATAGCTGTGTGTAGCTGAAACTAGGTGTGTCTCATTTTTTCCCAAACAATAATTTATGTTAAATATTGAACAGCAGCACAATGTTATACAATATATTCCGGGAGAAACACAACCCCGCACAACAGCATCATTCATTACTTGTCCCATGCTAGAGATTGGGCATCAAGAGAACGTTATCTCATCGAGTTAAACAGTCGATGGAAAGCGGAACTGTACAAGAAGAAAGATTCATCTGAAACTCGAGCCTTGGTAGAACGATAGAGGACATTTATTCTAACAGCTGATTCACGATAGGTAACTCTTAGTTGACTGTAGTATGAACTTAAAGACATACAGTCTAATTTTNCTAATTTTCTCGAAAACAAATTGTGCAGCACTGTGCAGCAATAAGAAAAAGTTACTTCACTTGTAAAAAGGTGTGTGGAGCACCGGAACCATTGTATGTAGTAACATCTAGGTACTTGGTAGGGGTCACTTTACATACAGGGCTACATTCAGGGTAGCAGACAGAGTCCTTTGGAAATAAAGGGCAGGGCAAACTGTAGATTCAATATAGACATATGGATGTGTTAGAACTATGTCCAGATCGGTTGGAAAACTGCTTGATTTGGGATAGATTTTCAATGAAGAACAATAAACTGTGTGACACAAAAGTTTATCGTCGGGATAATTCTGAAAACAGAGAAAAATACTGAGATAGAAAACATGTTATATTGTATGGCACTGTATTGTATTGAAGCTTCCGCGAGTTATATACAACCTTTCAGCTAAGAAGAGGTCACCGTCACAGTACTGACAACGTATATTTAATATATAATTTAGTAGTTAAACGTCGCTTATGCAAACATATGAATAAACTGCTAAATGCAATAGCAAGCTCAGAACAAACACCCTTTCTCTTGTTCAGTGTCCGGGTAAGATAGGGTACTACAGAGTTTCCGTAGACAGATCTGCAAGACTGGATGAGTTTGTAATCGAAACTAGTGAAGGGGTGGGATTTGCATGTACACAGATCTATGTGCAAAGGATGGGTGCAATCAGATAGAATATTGACCCTAAACTTCAGGCACCCATCAACATGAGCATTACACGTATTGCAAATCAGAGCAGATAACATAATTTGGTGAACCCGGCTGATCGGTGAGAAGCCAATCCTCAGCAGCTTGAGATCAGCAGTCAGGAAACGAGGTAAAATCAAAGAGGAGTAGTAAAGCGGTATAGTGAAACACACTCTACTTTTTCCGAAAATAAATTGTGTTGCTCTGTGCAGCTGTGTACCTAAATCAACTTCATATCTTCTTAAAGTTGTTTCTATTGTAAATATACGTGAACCACTGGAGAATATTGCATATGGTGACAACTAGGTACTTGACAGGGGTGAATTTAGATTCGGAGTTACAGTAGGTGTAGCAGAGTGCGCTACCAATGATAAGCGGAAAAAAGAACAAAGATGCACTCTGGATACTTGCTTGTGTATGAGGTTTAGTACATGAATCACTGGATTCGTCAGGAAGCAGCACCCAGCAATGTTTTTCCTGTTCATCCTTATGCCTAAAATCTTGATTTCAATTATGCATCGCGTTGATCAACAGCTGCCTATGTTGAGATTGAGACCAGTTTAGATGGGAAACTGATTTAGGATAGATTTTCAGGGAATGAATAGGAGAACGAAGAAAATGGAATTCCCGAACTCGAAACGCCATCATCATCAACATCATCATCATCATCATCATCATCATCATCATCCCCANNGTACTGATAACACAAATGAAATTTGATTCTCAAGCCAGACCTTATAGAATACTAAACACATTAATTTTTATCGTGCAACGTATTTTATATCTTATCTATAGTACAAGATCCATTCAGTATTCATTGACGCGTCAATCACAGGAGCGACCGATTTATAATATTTGTTCCTTTCGGTTTCATCCAATTCCTGTCGTGCTGTTGAAGCAACTTTTCAATGCATCCTCTTCTTTCTGTCGTCTGTTCTGTCTGCATTCAGTTCCCCCTACCACGTATTGTGCGGCCTGTAAATTGCCGTACCGCGAAGAACTGGAATTTCTCTGTGATCGGCCAACTAGACTANTGTCAACCCTGAGAACTGTATACCTGAACTAGTTTCATAGCAATGCGCAGAACTAAGGAACATCTGTTATACAATTTGCATCATCAACAGTAACCACCAAACACTGTCATGTTTTATGAACCGATTTGTTCCGGTACATTTCATCACTGTGGCAAATGTTTGATCCGATGATACAACGGAGCAAACTCATTTTGCGATCAGCCACCAATTTCATTTATGTCAAACTCCCCGGAGTTCGTGGAGTTGCTTCAGCATGAATTTACTTTAGTCCTTTTATCACCTCCAATCTGGTGTCGGAAATTACACAGCCCTGCTCGACTGCCAGACTGAGTGAGTATCGACAACAATTTCCGGCTCAAAATTGTCCCCGTTCGAGAATTTCTATCTCGGATGTGAGTGCTGCTTTTTAAACGAACGTGATCCTGAAATAGCTGTACCGTTGACAAGACACAAAACATACTGAGGAAAGATGATGACGGGGAGAAACGAGAGGCGATAATTTTACTACCAAATGCTAGTGTGTGTGAAACCGAATGGTGTTTCTTCGAACGCTTAATTTTATTTGCTTGTGGAAACATCACAAACAATATGAAACTAACCAGATTCTAAGAGAAATTAAAAAGAAACTATCCCGAAATGCACAAAGATGATCTAAGAGTCACAGAATAATCTAATGAAGAGTCAGGCAAAATGTGCTTGTAAGTGCTTGCCGCAATTTGAACTGATTATTGAGCAACCAGCTGCCAAATCAATAAATAGAATACACTCCAAACAACTTTTCACCTTATTGAACCTCATTTTGTTTTCATTAACATGTAGCAATGATTTCTGCTTGATGATCGACAAAATGAATTACCCTGGCCACTTCTCTTTCTTGAATCACATCATCAGGGCGAGTTGTATTGCTGAGACTTGCACCGCATGTCATCGAGTAGAGTGCGGAACTCCGTACGTTGGAAGCACAGTGACGAACGTAGTGATAACCAATAAACAGCCTTTTACCGATGCATGTTATTTTTTGAGGAGTGTTAAATATATAAAAGGCAACAAATGCATTTGAATAGAAAAGATTTGCTGGACTGCTATTGATTGTCATGCCTGCTCATGTCCACCGGAAGTGTAGATTTTTTAACTATACAGTGTAGAACTGTCAAACGACGTCAAACAGGAGATGTTATGCTGATGGTATCTGGCCCATACTTTACGTCTTTCCTGCACACTAACCCCCGTCGACAGCCTCTCATCAACATTATCCCGTACGAAAAGTCCGATTCTGCGTAGCAATAATTTACGTATTTTATGAATCAGCCTCTATTGCCCGATCCAACAAAAATGATTCACCCACTAACCATCGCATCAAGAACAAAGATAACTATCCAATGCTGTATTTATTGTTCCATAAACCCAAATATCTGTTATCAAATTTCAAAATTCCTGTTTATGACTCATGGAGAATACTCCCATACAAACGCTTCCCATCGGTACAAAATTTTTTTTTGTATGAGAAAGCTCAGATCACAACTTGAGAACACCAAGTAAACTATTCTGGAATGTTTTAAACCGACATGATTTGGGATAAACAAAATTTGGCTTTCCACCCCCAGCCGCGTTTTCCATGAATTCCTATTCGGTCGCCGTTGAGGAGTATACCGTTTATGATAACCCGTGTTGATGACTTTTGCAAAGTTCCCACATGATCCGCCAAACAAGCCGACTATTAATCTCGCCGTTGTGGATATTTTCCGTAGAGATAAGCTGACTTTCTTGTTGATATAGCTAGCTTTATTCTGGATTGATATCAAGGGTTCAGTGACTCATGCGAAACGTTACTCATATCCAGCTATAAACGAAATCGAACGAACTCGTAAGCAGTGAGAGAGAGGATCTAGAGAAAAAAAAAGTTGATAAAGCAGGAACAACGCTCAAGGTGAATCACAGAAAACGGTTTCTGATCCACATAACTCACCATTGCGCGTGAAACCGTTCACTTGGGTCGTGTTGAAGGTTTCGTCAAAAAGAGGTTTGCACTTACGCCTATTTCATCAAATATACACCAGAATGGGACCTATGCAACGGATTGCAGACGAGTGTATTACACGAAACTGGTGTTATTGGCAAACGTTGAAATTCGTTTCAAGGGCTTCAAATTTGCATCAAATGTCAATAAACATCACAGGGATTCGAGGTTCCCATGGCTTCATAAGACTTGAAGCCGAAATGTCCGGGTACCCAGTTTCTACTGAACAGGTATTATTCGTCAACAGTTTGCTACCACTGCTGTTTGATTGATTGTTTTGAATAAGGTATACAAGTAGAACTTAATGTACTTAAACCAGTCGATTTCACGCATGTGGCAGGAACGTGTTATAGCTAACATGTAATGGCTCGCAAAAGACGTTCCTGAAATCCCATTTGAATTTCCATTGGGTTATTTGGAGAATACTTCACCTTACAAAGAACCACTTTTAATTGCCTGTATTCAATAATTTAGAACTGCACGGTTGAGGAGAGGGAGGGTAGTGCCTCTTTCACAGGTTGGATTCATGATGTTTTACAAATGTGCTCTTTAAATTGTATTGATTACAATGGATGTAAAAAGTCGCTTGCCTAACCAATGTGAATAGAGATCAATTAACCATTATTTTTTTCTCCATTGGCTATTTCTCTGCATCCATGTGTATGTTTATTTGTAGTTTATTTCAAGCCAGATTGATGTTCCACCAGTGGCTTGTTGGAACGGCGCGATTTTATGTACACAGTGTGCATAAATTAGTTACCTCACTTGTGTTCCCAAGGGGTAGCCGTAGTCATACAAAGCAGATTGTGCCTCGGAATGCACTCAAGTTTCATGCTTAGTTCAACGTTCAGATAAAGAAAAACTTAGGCGAATTTAAATCGTAGCTGACTGTGACAGTTGAATGTCAGGTATGATGTCAGGAATGATCGGAAGTCAATGTACGGTCAAATTTTGTGTCTGCATGACGGACCTTTTTGGGTTTGTAAATTGAAGGCGTTCGTCCCATTGTTATCACTTCCCGTACAATTTAACTAATAGAGCGCGCAATTCTCATCCACTTGCAGTCTGGTACTAATCTTTTTAATGAGCCCCTCCAGTTTGCTGGTAAACCAAATAGATAAGCCTCGTACGCTGTGCCCTCACTGATGCACGTCATTTGAAATTCTCAGATTATTTCCTAAATGTCGTTCTTTGTATCTCTCCCCATTGTTATTCTACTTTGATTCTCTTCCACAATCGATTTTTCCTCGAAATTTACAGCCATTTTGATTCTTCCACCACTTTATTTGTTTGGTTGAAAGACTATTGCACAGGAAGGATTCAAATAAAAAAGTAAATCACGCCAATTCAAAACCGTAAATGAACCTTTTTGAAGTCCTTTAAGGTGCTTTGCTTTTCTCGCACTCATTTTTAACATTCTATCAACATTTTCATCACCAGTTAAAATCTGCAAATATGCTACTGATGTGATTTTATGCCCAACTATCAGAAATCCGTGTGACATGGGATTATTTTCTGACAAGTTAGTATAAATAAGTACATGCATTTTCGAACCAATCAGGTCTCTAGTTAAATGCTTCTAAATGCTGGTAATGCGGTTTTTGTCTTCCCCGGTCAGATTATTCCTTGGAACCCGCAGTCATCACTGCTGCACCCATCACCGGAACACACCAACTGATACCTAATTAGAAACCGGAGAGCGAAGTCTACGGTGATCTTCCCGTAAGTTACTCTGTGTTGGTAGATTGTGTTGCTTATTTTGTTTTTTTGGGGGGGGGGAGTAAAGCATACCACCATATATTCTTTTGTTCAGTAATGTATTTTTCCTGACTTACTTTATTGTTCCTCTGTTATTTTCCCTGAAGTACGTACTGTCAACGGTTTCAGAGTCTATCCAGTCTTTACCAGACATTTGTTTCACATCCTGATTTCAGTGCGATTCTTTTGTACAGATTCACAAATCTAGTGTTCACGTGAAGTGGTACACAAGAAACGCAACATTTTCAGAATCACTGACAGTGAATGTGAGCATCCATCCGACTTATAAACCAAAGCAATCACTGCAACAATCACACACACACACAGACACACACCAAATGTTGATAGTTCATTGTACAGTTGATCTTTACGCTCGATGTTTATTGAATTCATCAGCCGCATGCGTGAATCTCTGTTATAAGCATTCAGTGGCTCCGTGGAAGGTAATTTGATGACAATGTTTGGAGGATACGGTATTTTAGGTGCATTGTACTCAAACACGGAAGACTGTGAATTCTGTGAGAAGTGCTGATCTGTTCAGATTTCGTCTCAGGTGAGAACGGGGAACGAACGTTGAATGTGAAGATATGCACTACTTTAGTAACAACTGAGTGAATTTAAAAGGAATCAGGCGAACGATGTCTTGTATCTGTAGCCGACAAATCGGAGGAGAATTTAACCCGATAAAACTAGTTTACAATTTTCAAATGCGCGATTTTCAACACGGTAGCCAACAGTTTCTGGGTGACAAATTGAACCATAATTCAATGGGATAAAACTAATACGTACGAGATGAATAGTGTTTTTGAAACACACCAGCACTGTTTCCGGAGTGTGCCAAATAAATATCGTGTTATCCTTAGTTGTCATTCAATAGGTCAATTGTGTTGCATCCATTGGGGTGACAACGGAGCTAAGTTCACGAATCAACGGTAAGTGATGGCTACATTTTTGGATAATTGTGACAATCATAAAACTGGGACGAATAGTGGATTTATTTGTTCTTGTTTTTTCAGGAAGTGGTTCGAGGCATGTGGCAAAAGGTGTGTGATATTTCCCCAGAAAACTCGTACTCTCAAATATGTTAAACTTGTGTTCATTGTACTTTCATCCTTTAGTTTGGCATTTGAATCGTTACTTTTGGACGATTGAAATGGTGATGATAGAAGCATTTTTAGTCATAATGAAAAAATAAGCAAAACAGAGAAATTGACATTAAAAATGAATCCAGGCGCAATTATAGCTCTGTATGGCATGCACCCATACGAGGCAAACAGGGAATCATAGCATGACACACACCTGAGCAATTAGGCCAACCAATATATGAACACTGTTCGCGAAAGTGTTGAATCAATTCGACATCTACAATAGTTCCCTTGATCACAGATGAAAAATCGAGTTTTTCACGTACTCGATCACCATACCCCGCATCGTTTGACCCAACCAGATTATATTCCAGGAACTTGAATGAACTGACGGACGCTCATTGAAATCGCGGCCATGGCATGTACCTTGATGTTAGAAGCAATCCATTCCGGGTGAAAAAACACATCCTCAAATATATCGCTTATTTCATGTGAATAACCGAGGATTTGGTTCAATTTAAAAAGGAAAATTCGCCGCGTATATGTCAAATGAACCGTAAACTGAAAAGCTAGGAAGCATTGGACAGCTATTTCGACCTGCTTGGGTTTCATCAGCAGTCCGAATCCATCGACTCAACTGGGGATCGAACCCGGGACCTCATGGGCAGAACGTATGCATGCTACCCACTCGGCCACCGGGTATCGGATCAGATCCTTTTTCATTTTCCATTCACGGTTTGATCAATTGCCCGGTGGCGTAGTTGGGAGCCTGAACAGTGTGGCATTTACGTATTTCGTGAAGAACATATAAAACCTACAGTCACTTCCTAAGGATCTCCGACCAAAAATGTCAGACAGGCTTTCGCCAATCTCACAGTAACATTAGGCACCTCTAACATCAAATTTATAAGACACATTGAGATATGTCCATTGATTATGCGCTTATTGTATCATATGTATATTGTCGACTGCAAGTCTACAACTGTGTTCTCGGGATTGGGCTCCGTGCGTTTTGGAGGACGTAATCTATGTGTATCACATGCGACTACTATTGCTGCTGAGTATGACGACGGGGGGGAGGAGGAAGAGGACGTTGATGCTTTGATTCCATCATTTTACGATGACGTTTTTGTCCCCAAAACCTGAACAGCGCTCACTACGAGGTAAAAATCATTCCGATTAGACTAATTTATCTGCTCCCAATGGTTACGAGTCCAAGTATAAATCCTTACGGGAGTAGAAGAGAGAAATAAAGCACATTACAATGGATCTGTATTTTTTTGAAGACTGTTTCCTTAACCCGCATCCAACTTGAGTGGGTCTGTACTGCGATTCTTTAGATGTTAATGTTCGCACTGTCACTTTGGTTTGCGTTGTTTTCATTTGTGATGCTGTCAGCCACCATGATTTAATAGTAATAAAAATGTTTTCTTTGTAGCAAACACAACTTTCATAATGATAAACTATAAATGAACGCAGAAGTTCAAATGAAACAGATTGAATCATTGGTAAATTGTGCGGAACAAATTGTAATGCATGAAACTTAGGTTTCAGTCAAGTTCATAGCTACAATTACCTTGGAGGATCGTGCAGAGAAGACGCATCCCCATTAAAAGATCTTCAAAGTATCGACCGAATATTTGTACCTCAACTCCGCGGAAAGTCTGGTAAACCAGATAGGCACTTTTCTGTCTCTGATACTCACAATCCTTTTCAGCTTGTATATAAAACTTCGCTTTCGACTCTTGACGCCGTTGTTTATGTTTTCTATTTTGTAGCTTCAGTTTTAGATGTGAGTATTGCTTTCTCAGACCCCTAGATTATGCCAATGCCTTCGGCTTGCTCGATCACTGCATTCTCTATACATGCCTTGCTGACTGTGGTTAAGGATGACACGCGCTAACCCTTCACTGTGGGAGGAGATTTACCTCATGCACCGGTAATTCAGAGGCGTTTCACGGCGCCACTTCGTCATCAACCCCCCTCGCCTTTGCACATAAACAGCCTACCCGTTCGTACCAACTCCGTTGCTTTTGAGGTATACTGAGGACGTGGTGATATGGTGCCCCTTCGAGTTATGATGTCTCCTTTCGCCAACTTCAAGACAGTTGAACGACGTTTTTATTCATGATGCCAATTATTTTGGTACTCTTTGTATTACAAACCGTAAACGTTTTTGTCATACAATACAAGGCAGATAGACTTAAGATAACTGAGATAAAACCATCAGTTTCATTTTATACGTATCGCCAAATCGTGGTTACAAACTTCTCAAATAAAATTCCTCATTGTGGAGGATGTAGTGATACACTGAAATACATGTGAAAATTAATCTTCAAACGTAAACCTCGATTTTTGCGCCTGGTTGTAATATCACGACGCCCATACCGATTAAAACATCCAGTTTGTTTGGTATACACGTAGCTTTTTACAGGGAAGAGGTGCATAAATACATCCAATCTATTCCATTTTGCCTATCATCAAAACAGGCAATTTGTTTAAAAGCTTTGTATCACCATCCGAGGTGACATCATCACTATTGGTAAAGTTGCAGTATTCTGCTTGTACCTGTCCGTTTATATATGCCTTCTTCTCCACTGACTACTTTTGTCCTTTGTTCTCACTATATGTTCGACTCGGTTCGCCTTTGAATTGGTGTGATGGGTTAGGGTGGGACGGGGGGAGGTTTGCAAACAGAGTGCCTAGCACAGTGAACCGGCAAAATGGAATTCAGTGCATCCGAGCTGGGGTGAACAGATTTTCAATACTTTGTGCAAATCATTGTTAAGCAGATTTATTGAGTTGAACTGACTATTCTTCGAACTTAAGCTTCATGCACAATCCTAAGTTCATCGATTCAACCATTCACTCTAAACCATCAGGCTGCAGTTTCGGTCTTATTAGAGCTCATCCGTAGTACATATCCATCGTCTCGTCCCGGATTTGAACAGATTGAAGTTTTTATGTTGTGACTGTGAAACGTTCAGTAGCCTCGGTGGGATTCAAATGGATAGGATCAATACTATTGGTTTGTCCTCGTCGCTCAGCTGGTAGAGCGTGCGCTGTACAAAAAGCTGAGGCGGCGACCATGCGTGCGTTTGAATGCCACCGAGGCTACTAAACTTTCGATTATTTGTCAACATCCAATCTATGGCATTTTCAAGCTAATTTCTACAGCAAGACAACAAAGTGGGGGAAGGAAACCAACTTCGTCGAAGCACGCAGATGAGAACATATTTAGTTGCTGCTGAGCTAGGCAAAACCATGCGTGAATCTCAAAGCTACCACAATCACTCCTCTTTAAATTACAATATCTGTGGCATGCCTTTGAGTCAATTTTTCCACTAAAGTTTCTTTATCTCATAAATGGTGTACCACAAGCCATCACCGATCTCAGTAAACCGTTCTTTCCTAGGGTAATCTATTGATAGAAGCCACAAAATAACAAAATCTTATCACAGATATGTTGCACCTGCTGTGGGGCAGTAGCATATACACTTCGTGAATGAGACTCAAAGCGTCGAGCTTTCGGGGGACTGAACCTGAAGTAAGTAAGAATGTCGCACCAGTACGATTCATGTATCTGTTTAAGAAACACCTTCAGGTGAATAGTGTTCGCTCAGGTGGTAAAACGTAGCGCCCTCGTCTACATAAGCACCGTGGCCGTCATACTGCAGCAATGTGAACGCTAGTAATACACTGGAACGAAACTGCTTCCTTAATAATGTCAGTTTTAATAGGAGAAAATTATAAAATCTTGGGCATAAGAAAAATCACTCTCAGTGACGGCTCGGCTTACATAACCCGACATCGTTCCGCGAACAGCGATCATGCAAAACAATCCGGATGGGGTTAAAACTAAATTCACATCGTGTTCTCTGTCCGCAGACCGAGCACTACAATGGAGTGAATTTCGATCTAGATGGGATATATTGATATCATACACAAGGCCTCGTTCCGGAACTGGTTTTGTATGGAATTGTATCGTGATAACTTCTGTAGGCGTGAAGCCTACATAGCTGCTGAAAATAAAATGGTGAAGACAGGGAAGATATAAAAAATTATTATTAATAAAAAAAGGAATGAGTTAACTCCCCAAAATAATAACAAAGTCTGTAAAATCCTGTTCTCTGTTTATTAGAATGCATGCCAAACAGGTAACCGTAGATTTCCGATATACGTTTATCAAGAGGGAACACAACGCTATTGGGATCCAGTTGACGGATAAGATTAGGAGGAAGTTAAATATGTATGTAACGGATATGTGGACTCGATAAGAATCTTATGTGTAAACCTCTCACCTACATTCAAATGACGTTCGCACAGGTTAGTTACGGACTTCTCCAGTTGGATCGAAGAGACATGGCTAATGATGGTCAGTTTAAAATGTTTCTTTAGGAGATTGAAAAGAAATAACAGGTGAACAATAAACTAAAAGAAGGGAAAACACACTGGTACACGAAATTGGAAATAATCGATTGTTGAATACGAAACTGACTACGTTTATGGATATGAAAAGAAAATCGTCGAAGCTAACTGACGACATGTTGATTGTGAAGATTAGCATTGATAAAAAACCAGGTATTTAAAACAGTTTACCCTGGATATATGTTCTGATCGAATCGATACCCTATGGGAAAGAAGAATGTAATAATGTAAAGACACATTACAAACATTTTGAGGGAATAAAATTGAGGCTAGATGTGGTGGAAAATTTCTGAACGTTTTGCAAGTTGTCCAAAAATTGTGAAAGACCAGAAGAATCGGAGATGATCTGAAATAAAACCGCATCATCAGCGTATTTGAAGAAAGAAGTATGGGCGTTAGCAGACAAGTCGCTACTATACGTAGGTTATAAGTATGGGGAAAGGACTACACCATGAAGTAACCCTGAATTGTTCATCAATGGTTTAGATTTCTTCCATCCTAACCTAGTACACTGAGCTCTTCCGAAGAAGTAATCGCTGAGTCAAGCTAAGAACCGTCTAGGACAACCAAAGGTCTATAGCTTACGAAGAGGAAAGGAACGAGGAATAGAATCAAAGGCAGATGAGTAATCCAGAAATACACAAGGGACAGATTCAATAGTTTCGTAATTTTATGTATGAATGAAGAAACTGCATCTAGCGTGCATCCGTTTAATTTATAGATAAATCGAATAGGATCATACGGAACATCAATGAAAGACTGAATGCGCTTAACAACAACACGTTATGCTAGATTTAGTTCAACAGAGGTTAAAGCGATAGGACGAGAGCGTTTGGTTAAAACGTTTGAGGTAGAGGATTTGGGAATGGGAACAATTGTTACTGGTTCTCAACGGTCTAGCATAGAGCGGGATTTTAAGGAGTTGTTCAAGAATGATGTAAATATTTCACTGAGAGAATAGGCCACATATATCAGAAGAGGAGATGATAGATCATCTGGATGAACACTGCACGTGGTTTTCACTGTAGGCAAAAGTTGAAAACTTTCTTCTTTTTAGACAGCCCCTATTTGAACGGCATCATCCGGAATAAATGGCGTGATGGTATCGCTGGATGGGTGAATGAATACTGTGTTACCACTGTCCAAATCCGTTGTACAATCCGGAGTTTCGGATTTCGTCCCACAAAGCAATTTGATTCCTTTACCTTATTCGCTTACTACTGTTACACTGCAGAAGCTGGGAGGCGTATGAAAAAGAGAGGATTTTGACTTCAGTTTGTATCAATTTTGTGTAATACTTCACAGCCCCTGAGTCTCTTGATTTCTACCATCGTTCGTTCTGTCTTCTGCACGAATTCAACAGCGGGGACAAATAGAGTTTCCACGGGGCAGCACAGATTAAACATGTGGTTGAGTGTATCATTGACTAAGTTGATTGTATCGTAAGAAGAAGGACAGGAAGGAAACCAAAATATAACAACAAGAATGAAACGCTCAAGACATAAAGTGTTTTTTGGGGGAGAGACTGCAAAGACGAAGAGCGATTCGGGTGGTTCTGGTGAGCGTAGTGTGGATAGGATGGGAGTAGACTGTGTGCCTCATAAGAATCAAGGCGTAATCAACAGAGAAATAGGTTTTGTGAGTTTTAGGGCAAAATGCTCGGACTGATTATTAATTACCTTGTCTAAAAATGAATCACGTCTTATGGGGCATAAGCAAATATCAGTTAAGCCACAAGAGGTTTTGAGATAAGTGGATGTGTGATTAAAGTCACCAACAATGATGTGGAGACTGTTGTCTATGAGGGGAACGAAAGACGGTATAAATGCATCCGAGGAGGATTAGATGTGTGATTGGGTGTAAAAGGTGACTATGTATGAATTGGTAATGTTTGAGCTTGTATATAGCAAAACTCTGGGCGAACATTGAATAGCTAAGCAGTCGATACTATCGGTGGAATAATCAAATAAACTTCACACTTGCCGGTCCAAGTTGAGTTGATGTGTGGGATCTTTCCACCTTCTGGTTTCTTCGTACTGTGCTCTCTATCCTTACGGAAGCATTTAAAATCATTAATTCTAACTAATGAGTCCTCAACATTTTGGTCAAGTCAAAATACTTGAATACAAACGTCACACGTATTGTGATGGATGCGTGAATCGAGGGGGCACGTTAGATCCGTCTTATTTATGAAAAGTGTCCTGATATTCGTGCGGATCAATGTGGGCGCAGTCATTTTCGATGGTGTGCGACTAAGCGCTGCTTTCCAGTCACCGCGATGGTGCATCTTTGTTTGAGTAGGAATCCGAAACTGAGCCGCCGAGGATGTAAGAGACACAGTATTGTGTAAATCATGTTTAAAACTAATTAAGGGCAACCAATGGGAGGGAGCGCGTAGCAAGTTCTGGTTTTGACAAGTTTGTGCATAAAAAATACTCCTTTTAGTTTACTTCATTCAGACAAACCCAAAAGACAACATAGGGTGCATTTCCCGCATAATAATGAGCAAATTACACTCGTGATAACCTGCTGATTCGAGATTTGATTCCACATCCCAAATGGTAAGCAGCTGCTGCATTTTTTCAATCTGTCTATAGGTGTTAGTAACTGAGAGAATCAACCTCTCACCGTTGATTAATAAATTATCTGTGGCCACGATGAAGTTACCACCCAAAGTCCACCAATAATTATGATTTCTTAACGATAGTATTCTCTCAGTCAAGTGACCGGAAAATCAACTTGTACACAGCATGTGGTCAGTCTGGTTGCGTTTTCTTTTAAACCACTCTGTGTTAGTGTGTTTCGTGACATTTTATGGTTGCTGGAGTGTGTAATTGCTCAAAGTCAGAGTTCTCTGCCTGGATAGTTGACAGACAGCTAATAATCAGACAAGTGGTCCAATAAACCTGACTGGTTTATTTTCATCTTACAGCCTGAGCGATATTAATCGGTTCTGATTGATGGAAGCTCTGTGATAAATGAGTGTGCTTATCACGTAATGTTCTCAAAAAAAAACAGTTGTATTTTGTTTTATCACAAACTTCCATTCAGACAAGGTGGGATCGATTCGTAAGCAAAGGGAGGTATTCGCGGATTGCTGAAGACTCCCGTCTATATACATCGTTTCCATTTAGTATCCATTGTAGTTTCTATTTTTGATTTCCTGCATTGGATGTAGCTCAAAATTACATTCGCTAGTGACTGACCTGCTAATTATGACTTATCCGCATGATGTGAACAAGTGTTGGTTGGTTTTCTATCAATAAGATAAACGGAATTTGCCAATAGGGATTGGTTGGTAAACCATTGACCGATTCAGCTATGAACGCTTTCAGATTTTCATCCGTCAAACTGTGATCTATGTGCAATTATCCTCAAAACATTTAACCGGAGTTGGGACTGGTTCTTCTCGCCTTAATGATGTCTGTCAAGTTTGAAGCCGTGTGTGAAATTTATATGCAGACAAAACCAACGGTAGCGCGATTATATGTCATTAAATGATGCCTATATAAGAAAAATAAATTTCATTTAATCTGATGTCACTACTTCTTTGTATTTATTTCAGCAAATTATGCGGTAGGGATTTCATTCTCCTGATACGGAACGTTTCATCGTATTTAAATTATAAAGAAATTCGAGCCTCGGTCGTGCAAAACAGTGAACGGTAGGACTGTTGCATTTTTGTCAATGGTCTACGGAGAAGAGGTAATGACGCAGATGTTTCTCCAGGATTCATTGAACTAATCGGTAGTGGTGTCCTCGAAAGCAAGTCTTCGTGATTTTGGGTTCACACATGAATAGTTGACTTTTGAGTCCCCAATGAAGACAACCGTGCAAACACTACTGACCTGTTACAGGAATGAGAGATTTTGCTGTTAATTCTCACTTTATTCTGTGGAATAACTACATAAATTCTCAAATGTATTTGTTAATATTATTATCTCCGATTACCAGTGCCTGGAGTCTTTGAAAAGTTGAATGGGTTGATCCAAACAAACATTCATCCTCTAAATTCCTTGATTCACTGAAATCTGGGGCTGTGAGTGGCTAAAATTCGACATGGTTAGTTTTCACTTCCGGATTACTTTACAATTATCGGATGAAAACCGCAAGGTTACGAAGGATTACGCAAACGGAGCAGTGCAATCCTTACGGCATCACCAGACGTGTGTATTCCCAGCCCGAATGTTAGAGATAGACATCTATGAAATATGGAACCACTTGGTTTGGTCTACAGTTGACTGTATCGGTTTCAACGGTTCCTATGAATTTCCTGTGATTTATTTAATAATAACTGTCAACTATTTCCCGATCCCTCGTTTGAGCAGTTTGGGATTGAACACAATACTCCGTTATGGAATAAACACTTTGGGAAAAATCTTACCAAATGCAATTTCTTAAGTATCATCCTCGTTTATGAGAAATTCGGCAAACTACCTAACCTCAGTCTTCATTAGCCCTTGGTCGCGAGAAACATGACAATACACGCACGGCGACGTACACATACTGGTACTCCTTTTGAAAAGATTCTTCCAGGTGGAGGAAGCTCTGCGTGACCAGTACGTGAATCACGCTTGGCTCCTCTCAGCAGTGGCTTCCTAGCGTATGATTCGGTAGGAAGCTTTCAAAACCTGATTAATTGTTCAAATCAAATTGTCCACTACTCCCACACGTCAGTAAATACTCTCTACAGAAAACAAAATAATTTAAATATCACAAGTGATGAGAATTTGGCACAATATCAAACCACTGGTCCGCTGGATTGGTCACTGCGACATCAGCTGACTGAGGTATACCTTGTTTTGCGGACTAAGAGTCTGCACTGGAATATTTTAGCTTCTGTAAATTTTATTTGCTGACCACTTGGAGTTAAGTCCTAAACATATTGGAACGATATCCGTTTACCGATTTGATGGCCAGCCCGTGACAACTGCCGAGCAGTTCAAAATGCGTGTAGGTGTTCTGTACAACTAGTTTGAACAGCTATTGATTTGTACACCCCTCAGTCTACACTGTTTGCACACGGCCGGTGGAGGTGTTTTGTCATTTGGATCCGAAGCTGCATCTATGTAGTTCGCACGCAGGTGGCTACGCAGCTGCATTACTGACCTGTTTTGGATTCTCTCATTTCCGATGATAACATAAATCTTGAACCTCTGGTTCTATTAGGAAACACAAGTATGTTTCTTCTTATGGATTTTACATTCAGGTACTATATGTGTATATATATGCATTGTATTGTATTGTATTGTATTGTATTGTATTGTATTGCATTGTATTCAAGCCTTAGCGAGCTATATATACAAGCTCTCGGCCAAAAAATAGACCACCGTTACAATTCTGGTAAAAACAGGGGAAAAAGTGGGATGTGAAAACATACAAAGGTATAAGTTAATTACCGAATGCATTAGAAAGCTCAGAGCTAACACTTTCCTTGTCGGTCAGTATCCGGGCAAGATAGAGTACCAAAAAGTTTCTTTATGCGGTTATGCTAGAGGGGATGAGTTGTACTTGGAACGGGTGCAGGGGTGGGATTTGCATGCACACAAGTCAGTAGGTAGAGGATGAGTGCATTCAGATAGGATATTGTCAGCAAACTTTAAGCATGCATCAATATGGGCATTACGCATATTGCCAATCAGAACAGATAATGGAACTTGGGAGACACGGCTGATCATTGAGAGGCCACACCTCAGCAATTTGAAATCAGCCTTCAACAAACCAGGGAATATTACAGGAGAGAAGTACAGGGGTATAGGGAGGACACATTGTTGAACGAAAGTGTTTATCACCGACAAGTCAGAACAGAATTGGCGCAGTCTTCTGATCTGAAAAGAGAGACTTTTCAACTTGCGAGTAATACTTTGGGTATGTAAGGACCAGTGAAGGTTACTTTCAAGTGTGACACCTAAGTACTTCACATGACTGACCCTGTCCATCAGCTTTCCATGAATCTGGACATTGTCAGAGGGAGATGGCGTACCGTTTAGAGTAAATATACATTCAAGGCATTTTTCAAGATTAAGATTAAGACCCGAAGAAGTGGAATATGAAACGAGGTGGGATAGGTTTGTGTTATATTCAGCCAGTTCTGATTGGTTACATATGGAAACAGAAATGGTGATATCATCAGCATACTTAAAATGTCGAATACGGGGAGTAACAGGTGAGTCACTGATATAAGTCGAAAAAAGATAAGGTGATAGGACGGCACCTTGAAGTACACCCGAGCAACTGAGGGACGCGGTTGACCGTCTTCGTCCAAACATAGCATACTGATATCTTTGTGAAAAGTGATCTGCAAGCCATTCAAGAAGAGAAGCGGGACAGCCAAAAGATTGAAGCTTGTTAAGTAAAAGACAGTGGGGCACCGAGTCGAAAGCGGAGGAGTAGTCAAGAAATGCACAATGCACATATTTAGCTTTCTCGTTAAGGGACTTACAGATGAAATGAACTGGAGAAGAAACGGAATCTAATGTAGAGCGGTTCTGTTTGTATGCAAAGTGATAAGTGTCATCCGTGGTGGTAAGAGATAACCGAAGACGGTGCAAAACTGATCGCTCCATCAATTTCAAACCAGTGGAGGTGAGAGCAATTGGTATAAAAGGGTTCTTTTTTGGGACCTTTGATGCTCCTTTTATGATGGGAGTAATTCTCACTGGTCGCCAGCAGTCTGGAATAGTTCGGAGTTCGAGTGAAAGAATAGCTATGTATGCGAAAATTAGAGACAGTGGCAGAGCACCGTGTTTAAGAAGGGTGGGACTTAAGTCGTCTGAACCAGGAGCGGTGGACACCTTGAGAGAACACATGTGTTCATACATCTCACCAGAGGTAATGGGATCAAACGAAGGTTGGGTGTTTGGAGAACTGGAATCAACATAACTGGGGTATGTGTTGAATGAAGAATGAATAAATGCAGCATTCAGTTTTTCAGTATCAATAGAGGGACTGAAAATCACTTTCTTCTGTCTGCAGAGTAGATTGATTCCATTCCACATAGATATACAGTTCCTCGTCCCAAAAAACTGATTTGCTTAAAGGGCGTCCAACCGTCTTATTTCACTTTTGATCAGAAACGACGATCGTTGCATCTCGACCATCCTGCCACATTTGAATGCCCGTTCCTTTTCACGGCGAAGACGTTTAAGAAAAGGTGTTGATATTCTGCCATGTTGAAGGAACAAAGTTATCGCCGGACAGCATATATTACAAACACAGTTTGACACGTCTGTTAGCAATGTCATATTAGACAAGCAGGTTGTGTTTAAAGGAAAACACTCGGTAACTACTTTAAGAGACGATCTAAGTAAGGCAATATTGTCTGGCGAAAGATCTCGCTGACGGAACACGATGTATTCGGTTCGAGTAAAAGTAACATGTCCTGAGTGTGAGTAAATCTTAGATCTGACCAGGATCAGGTTGTGGTCACTGGTGCCTACGGGAGAGAACTGTTTGGTGTTTGTGTCAGCGTGGTTTGTGATTCTGTGGTCTAGATGAGAGTTTCCTCTAGTTGGTTCAATAATCAGGTCACTGAGGTTTAGACACAGCTAAGGGTGCAGGGATGTGTGGTTAAAGTCACCAACTATTAGATGCAAGCTGTCAGCAAGAGATGGGACAATAACCGGTAGGAAATTATCGTAAAATTTGTCAGTCTGACAATCTACACTGGAGTGCAATGTATAAATTAGTGATGGCGATAAAAGGAAAGCGGGA